>JAHHZJ010006311.1:0-10259 GCA_021437245.1 Aegilops speltoides | reverse complement strand
TTTGATGACAGGAGCACCCCAGTGGTGTTCATGGGCTAGGAAACAAGCTCCAGGGCATACAAGATACACGACATTCCAAAGCGTGTGCACATCTCCCGGGACGTAGTCCACCCTAGGTAGTAGGTAGTTCTAGACGTGATATGTTTTATGTGCTCTGTACAACATATAATCAATGGAACGCTTCAATGTGGAGTAAGAGAGATTGTAGCGAGAATCACATATTTCTCCTTTCTCTCTCACTTTTCCTCTCGCTCAAAGCTTTGGGCTAACAAGCATTTCACAACGAAGGAAATAAATGACGGGAAAATGGCATCATGGGTTCTGACCCGGCCACCGCGTCAGCAGACCTAGGATGTGCACCGCCAGCCATTCTCTACTAATTGCAGCCCCGCTGGCACCTCGCCCGCGCGGCCAAAAACGGGAAAGAAACGCAAACCAATACTTCCCGCCCAGAAACAGGAAAAGGAAATTTATAACCCGCCCGCGTCCTCCTCCGTTCCACCATCTTGACGCCCGGCCGGCCGGCTAGCACTCCCTCTCTCTCCCTCCCTCTCTGCTAGCCTACCCCCAGCGAACCTCGTCCAGATCTCGTCCCAACCATGGATGCATCTGGCGCCGGCCCCTCCTCCAACCCCACTCCCACCAGGCCTCGTCTCACGGTGGACGCTGAGGGGCGGCCTTCACCAACCCCGCCACCGGCGCTCCACGCTGGGGACGCCATCGTCGTCGCCCCAATGAGAGGGCCACGCACCATGGAGGAAATCTACAAGGACTTCTCTGCCCGCCGCAGCGCTCTCGTCCGAGCCCTCACCACCGGTAACGGCCGTAGCACCCTTCTTAATTACTACCTCCGTTTCCTAAATATTTGTCTTTTTAGAGATTTCAAATGGACTATCACATACGGATGTATATAGACATATTTTAGAGTGTAGATTCACTCATTTTGCTCCGTATGTAGTCACTTATTGAAATTTCTAGAAAGCCCAAAATTTTTTGTCTCAGATTTGTCTAGATACGGATGTATCAAGTTACTTTTTAGTATTAGATACATCCGTATCTAGATGAATCTAACACAAAAATTTTGGGACAGATTTAGGAACGGAGCGACTAGTTATTTCCTTTATCTCCGTGAGACGTGCAGATCGATCTAACACTAGGCTTTCTCCTCTGCTCGTTCGGTGCGTGCAGATCAGGAGGAATTATATAGTCTATTATGCCAGCCAGGTAAGAGATCCTGCTCTGCTGCGCCGGATGCATGAAATCTTATTAGATCCATTTTCGACAATAAGAAAACTGTGGATCCACGCGTCTGCCAATCACCGGGCTTCATTCTCTACATACGCGCAGGAAAGAAAGCACTGTGCTTGTACGGCCACGCGGACGGGACCTGGGAGTTGAGGCCGCCGGATGAGTTGGCGCCACCCCAGATGCCGGAGCCGACGCTGGGCGTCAACTTCCGGCCGGATTACATGAGCCCTTTTGCCTGGCTCGAGTTCATCGCCCAACGCGCTGACTCGTGGCTCATCGGCGTCGCATTTTTCTTCGCCGCTTGCCTCAACGCCAATCACAGGTACGCACTACTTCCTTCTGTTGGTGCAAAAATGGAACCCCCGACGCCGGTGATCACCGGAGACACGTCAGTTTAGCGAGACAAGGTGGACACAAGATTTGCCGGAGTACAAACACCTCCGTTTTCTGTTTTCCTCCACACAACTCAGCTCACGTTACAATGGCGACCAACACAAGCTTTATACAGGAGCCCAAGCCGGGCACGAACCCACGCACCCTACTCCTACGCTGCCCCGCGATCCGCTCGTGCCCACGACGCGCACCGTACGCGCCCCGTCCACAGCGAGCTTGACCCGATCGCCCCGCAGGTACTCGCGCACATCTCGCCAACGCAGGCCCAACGCACCCGTGCCTGCACGGACACCCCCGCGCACCACGTTGACGCACACACACGCCACGGTCGATCCCTGGCTCGAACCAGCCGCGCCCAGCTTGTCCCGCTGTGCAAGCCGACGCGCCCAGCACGTCCTGCTGCGCACCCGACTCGCCCACGCGCACGGCTTGTCTGACGCCATGGCTTTATTCCAACACACCCCCTAAGCCATGGCCTAGAGGAGTCCTTCATGCTCGATCTTGGCTATGCCCAGTTCCGCCTGCTCCGCCGCCGGTTCCTTGCGCCGCTGCGGACACTCACGTCGGAAGTGTCCGCGCCCCCCGCAGTTGTGACAGCGTCCGCGCCGCTTCCCGTCGCCGCCGTTGCCCGACGTCGCCACACTGCGCGCGTCATCGTCGTCGTCCCGAGCTCCGCCGGGACGCCGCTCCCGCGCCCGCCACTGCGCCGCAGTGTACAGGAGCTGGCCGTCCTGGCGCTCGCCGCTGCTTTGCCCGCGGCGCCGCACGCTCATCAAATGCGCGCAGCCGCCTGAGTGCCTCGTCGTAGGTGAGCTCCTCCAGCAGGCAGAATTGCTCGATGCCGGCGACGACGGGGAAGAGGCGGTCCCGGACAGTGTCCAGGAGCTTCTTTACCAGCTCCGTGTCCCCCAGCGTCTCCCCCAGCTCTGCGAACCGCGCCGCCATGCCTGCAAGCCTTCCGGCGTACGTGTCCAGCTGCTCGCCCTCCTCCATCTTCATCCGGTCCAGCTCGCCGCGCAGCGTCGCCCTCCTCGCCGCGCGCACCCGCTCGGCGCCGACGAACCGCACCGACAGGGAGTCCCATACCTCCCTGGCAGTGGGTTTCGTCGCCACCGAGAGCAACACATCCTCTGGCAGCCCCTGCAAGATCAGTGCCCGCGCCGTCTTGCACTTCTTATTGTTCACCGGCGAGTCGCCCGGCGCCACCGCTTCCCACAGTGTGTGGGCATAACGAATGGCTTGCGCCTTGATCGCCCACACGGTGTAGCCGTCCGACGAGAGCATCGGCATCCCCATGGACACCGACCCGCCCGTACCGCCGCCTTGTGGAACCAGCGCCATCACCGCCGGCGAGCTCCCTCACCTGTCGCTCTGATGCCAAATGTTGGTGCAAAAATGGAACCCCCCGATGCCGGTGATCACCGGAGACACGTCGGTTTAGCGAGACAAGGTGGACACAAGACTTGTCGGAGTACAAACACCTCCGTTTTCTGTTTTCCTCCACACATCTCAGCTCACGTTACAATGGCGACCAACACGAGCTTTATACAGGAGCCCAAGCCGGGCACGAACCCACTGCCCCCTACTCCTACGCTGCCCCGCGATCCGCTCGTGCCCATGACGCGCACCGTACGCGCCCCGTCCACAGCGAGCTTGACCCGATCGCCCCGCAGGTACTCGCGCACATCTCGCCAACGCAGGCCCAACGCACTCGTGCCTACACGGACACCCCCCGTGCACCACGTTCACGCACACACACGCCACGGTCGATCCCTGGCTCGAACCAGCCGCGCCCAGCTCGTCCCGCTGTGCAAGCCGACGCGCCCAGCACGTCCCGCTGCGCACCCGACTCGCCCACGCGCCCGGCTCGTCTGACGCCATGGCTTTATTCCAACACCTTCGTCTCTTAATATAAGAGCAGTTTCTAGTGTCAAAAATGCTCTTATGTTATGAAACGGAGGGAGTATCAAATAACTAGTCTGCGTATTTCATTTCATGTAGAAGGATGCATTCAACAGTTCTTTTTTATTCGCATGTAGAGTAAAATTTAAGCCTTTTATATGTTTAATGTACACATGAAAAACGGGGCGGTAACCGATTTAATTAAGCATGTAATCGTAATAGAATGTCAGTTGAATGCGGTAGAAAAAACAATGTGCAATTCCTATGATTTCAAACATGTCGGTAAAAGCTTCTCTTTAAAAAGAATACATTATATGTTGTTTTCTCCTATCTTCATACAAATTTTCTGTTGAGAAATGGGAGCGAGGAAACAGACGCAATAGACCAGTAGTCATGCACAAGCAATTGTTAGAGCATCATTGTTAAATGATGAACTATTATTTTTCTGGATGACATTGATCTTCTCTCTAAATAATTTGATTTTAGAGCTTAGTTCCACTATGCATGAAAGAACGTCATGTGTAATATATTGCTTGCACATCCTATTACTGATTCGATGATGTTCCTTTACTCCTTTCAGGATGCGTTTATTTGATATGATGAACAATTTGCCAACTGTCTATCGAACATTGTATCACTTCCACAAGATTGTTTGGCTACCTACGCCACCATCTCCAGTTTTGATGCAAAATGTGTACAATCCAAATGTATATTCGGGTGCACCTGCTCAAGACAGCGTGCCACAATCTCCGGACTTAATGGAAAACGTGTCCAATCCAAACTTAAACTCTATAACACCTGTTGAAGAGAACATGCCACTACTATCTCAAGACTCCTGGCAAAACGTGTCCGATCAAAACAAGAACTCTAGGAAGCTTTCTGAAGAAGATGAAGAGGATCATGAAGTTAGTGAGCGACACTTTTGTGGAGACTGTGGTGCTCCGTACCATGCCAATGGCTTTTGGATCTGTTGTAACGTATGTGATCTGTGGTTCCATGGCAGATGTGTGAAGATAACTGCTTCTGAATCAGCACATATCAAGGATTACAAGTGTCCTGACTGCACACTCGAAGGTATCAGAGAGTAGAATACAATATGCACCCTTCTTTTATTGTAGGGTATACTGTCCCATTTATATGGAAAATGCTTAAGTACAAAAGTAGTGAGAGAGGCGGTCCATTATTTTCGCATTTGGTGGGGATTTGGATATATTTTTACAGTATTCATTTTACAAACTAGTCACTGTAAGAAAAGTATGTGTGTTTAAAGACGTGTGAGTCTGATACAAGATAACATAAAAACATCCAACTATTCTCATTCTCACTTCTGAATGTATATATAGTCAGATCTTAAATTTGAGTACGCACTTATTTACAAATATTCTGCACTTCTATTTTGGACTTAATGAGCAGTATGTATTCGTGGTAACTGAGATTTACGGGAATGCCTGACTAATAAAACTTAGCAATGCATGCTTTGCACATTAAAAAAATAATGTAACTGCTACATCTTCTATTAAATCCTGACCTCAAATACATAGCTTTTCATTGGTACTTTTTGTATGTGGACTTCTTTTTATGAATATTAGAAGAACTATCAATAAACATAGCTAGCACCAAAAACAATTTTTTTTTAAATGGATAATTTGGTCATGGTCCTTATCCCAACACACTCAATATATCCATTGGAGTAGTCTTTCTTCTGGCTAGCATCGGACAAGGACGATGTGGACCAACACCTCCAAGAACTACCTATCGTCACTCACACGCCGCAAAGCTATCGCTACATGAGCTTCCAATGCCCCCTTCTTACACACAAGCAGAACTCCAGATCAGTGTTGTTTGCCACGCCACTGAGACCGTGAGGATGTAGGCGCTGCAAGCTTTTTTTACACATCGCAGAGAAGTTCATTTCTCCTATACTCAAGCTAAAGTCACCTCCGTGCTTATCACCAACGTCGAAGGGCGGATGCGTCAATCATATCAGATACAAATGGTAGCACACATAGAGAATACAAGAAACTAGATTGAGCTGCACTCTAACTGCTCGTGACCATGACACACCTTCCTCGTGGTCGCTCGTGGCCTCAACACGTGAGCTTGCTGGTATTCTACCCGTTTAGTAGCCACTGAATTGTGCGGCGGCACCTAGTAAACCTACGGAGGCCATCACGAAGGAAGATCATACACAAAGCCGATGGTCTACAGTTATGACAAGTGAAAGCTTGCACTAAGTACCTGAGAACTCGTTTTGTTGAAAGAGCATAGAAGCACTCCTCTTCATTTCACAAATTGGTTAAGAAACGTATGTGTTTTTAATCTTGCTAAGAGGATTCTTAACAAAATTCAAAGGGAAAATGTGTTTTCAAGAGGTGGAAGCAAACAATCATGTCCAAGTTAACTTGAGCAAGGGAGTCATGGTTATTCTCCCAATAAATAATTAATTAGTCAATATAAACCCCAATAAACCTTACTTATTAAATACAGACAACCAATTGGGGTTAATGGAGCCACTACTTTTCTCCTTATGTTCTCTAATGAGGTTGAAGTTACCCCCCCACTCCACCACCACCACCACCCCACACACACAGATAGAGAAGGATAGGGAGGGAACTACATGATATAATACGATGTGGCGCATCAAGAAACTCCTGTTTATGCTTAGTTCAAGTAGAGGCATAAACAACCACCAGTTGCCAAACCACACTATCATTATTCTTATTTTTTGATAATAGTGGGAACATTGAGCATGTGAGTCTGATCGGAGATAACATAAAATATTCTCCTCCAAAACCCAAAATGCCCCCAACCCAACATATTTTTTGCGGGTTAATAATTCTGAGAAAGATGTTGGTTTCCCGAGAGAGCTTTAAGCATCTATCTCTGTTTTTATCTTTCATAGTCTCTAGCAAACCAAAAAAACCTCTGCGCTATCAATGGAAACATATTTTGATTGACTTAATCATTATTTTGATTTATAATAGTGTATTGTGCCATAGATCCTAGTTTATCAAATACTGCCAGTTGGCACAATCATGGATGATTTGCATTGTCCAATATCAATCAGATTAGTCAACTCTCATGCACTCCAAAGCCGTCAAAGAAAATGATATTTCAACATCTCATGTTGTTAATTGATTTTTTTTAGTAGCAAGATGTCTACCTATGTACTTATAGCCTGAATTCTGCTTGGCGTGTTTGCCAAATCATCCTTTAGCCATAATACTTAAATAAGCTACCATATTACAACATATTAGTATATCTGTTGAAACGTCTATCATGAAGTTTGATCTCTTGTAGACACTCAAATTCACCATGTTATTAGTAGAATCATATTTGAAGTGAACTGAACACTGTTATCTCCCATGGTGTATTATGCCATAGAGTCTGTGAGCATGATTGGTTGGCTACCAACATTTAGCTAGCCAATTTGTTGGCAAAAATTGGCAATACCAAGACTTGGCAAACGGTGGTAACTTTTTGCGAGGTTGGCTAGTGAAGTTGGTACCTAACAATTACTAGCCAATATTTCGCATTTGCTAAAAATATTGGGATGCCAATTTTAGGCATCAAACCAATAATTCTATGTATTAGTCTGTTTACATTACGCACCTAGCCTATAGGGTTACTTTCGCTGTATTTACTTTTATTCTATATGTTTTTCTATTGTACATATATCATTACTAGTTAGCGTATGAATGGCCTTTTGAAAATACTGCTAGGTATAGCATATGTTTATTTAGAAATAGATATAGTGTATGTGATAGTTAAAAGTGTTCGAGTTTGTGTGTACTAATGAAAAACTAGCATATTAGCCCATGCAAAAAAATTTAAGTTTTTCAACTTTTTATCAAGTATGTCTAACCCATTGTTTTTTGAGCCATTGGTCTTCTTTGGATTTTTCATTATAATTGACGTGCAAATAATTCTATTTCTCTCATGGAAAGAATATAATGTTGGTTCTCTCCATAAAAGTCACAGTAATCCTACCAATCTGATACATGAAAATCCCTTTAACCTTTGCAACTTTCATTAGTTGTATACAAACTTCAAACCTACCTAATGTATTGTATATGTATCGAGATTCAATTTTAATTTATCTTGTATATTATTGAGTGATCCACAAACATGAATGATATGTATTGTATAAAATTCACGAATAACCATCAATACACTTTCCTGTGATTGCATACACGGTTTTGGATTCCGAATGGACAAATTTTCTCGGGGGGGGGGGGGGATATTCTCAGTTACCACGGTTACGGAGAAATACCAAACATATTTCTATTTCATACAAAATATATAATTGAATTTTGAATTCATATTCTTTTAAACTATATATATAATAAAGTTGAACTAATATCTTCAGAAAAAAGGTAGTAGCTGAGTGGAACTTCTACCACATGCATTTTAGGTGTTGTGAGGTTGCGAGGTCGACTCTTTGGGTCCTCATTTTTCACTTTTTATACTTACCTATTCTGGAAAATAAGCAAAAAAAAGTGCAGCAAAAAGCTCGAACCTGTTGCCTCCGGTGCAGAAATTAGATGGTTACCACCACGCCACAGATAGGCACGTTGGCATAACTGAGATGCTATATATGTTGTTTTACTAACTTTCATCGTTTAAATTCAACAATTTCACAAATTTCAGACTTTTTGCTCGGGATAGGTATTTCTCGTGGGGCTGCGAGAAATGTGGATACCGCCCGGTATCTGAATTTTTCGGGCAGTACCCAAAACCTTGATTGCATGTACTATTTTGTTGTTGTTATGACTGAACTGTTGGTGTTGGTATTGTATACGAATAAATATGGTGTTCTTGATTCTTAAGTTGACTTATCATGGATTGGAACCTTTCTCTAGGTCTAGATATTAACTAATTTTAACATTTATCACAAATAATCATTTCTCTTCGTGCAAACGAGCACCCAACTCATTATGCGAACTTTGCTTTGGTGCTTTGAGCTAGAAAGTTCAATTCATGATATAGTGTCCGTTCCTATGCAATATTGGATCAATGCGTACATTTCAGGTTCATGGTGTACATTGTTGATGCTAGATCAGCGTGCAGGCTTAATGTCCACCGCTTTTGTATGAGGTGAGAAGTTATGAATATCTAGGAGAAAGATAGATATCTCGAAGTAAAATCGATATTTAGAAGAAAGAAAGAGATGCGAGATTGCATGACATGTGATCTACTAGAGGGCAGGTGGATTCATAATGTCCTACATATGTCAAGTACAAAAATCTAATGATTGCGACATGCATATGTGCAGTTATAAAGACTAGCACATGAGTAGTGCGGGAGACTCGAGAATGTGCCAAGTAAACTCCCTTAGAGCCGATTAAATCACACACGAGGAACTTTTCTTTCATTTTTTTTATTTCTTATTTGAAGGGTATATTCCCAAAAAAGAAAGGCAAAGGTAAATACTTCTAAGAGGCAGCTCGGTAGGGTGGAACGATCAATAGTCAAGTCAAGGATGACTTCTTTGTTGGGGAAACGAAGGGGCAGAGAAAGCACGCCAGTGATTCTCTGAGCCGGTCTTTATTTCCAACGCCTCGGGAAACAGGTCGAGATAAATGATAGCACTTTTTTATCTGCTTCCTTACCGGGAATGCCCCTGCATTGCAACAAGAGAAACAATAGTGTGCTTAAATTTAGTGAGAATAATATGTGCAAGCATAATCCTGCGTGCATGCCAAGAAGGAATATTTATGTTCTCGGTTTCGCCACATGTGAAGTAATCAATCCTCTATTTTTTTAATTCATTGATCTAGGGGATTTAAGATATGAAGTTTGAACATTTAGGTTCTAGGTTTTTTTAGATCATCGCACGCTAGAGAAGGCCGTGAATTATTCGATCTAGTTTTCCATTCATTCAAGAGGATGTTAAGGTATGAAGTTCCATAATATGGAAGTGAGGCGGGTCTTCTCTTTTCCATGTACAAGACACATATATAGTACAACCGGAGTTAATTCTACTATGCTATTTTTCCGTTCATTGATCAAGGGGATTTAAGGTGTGAAGTTCCATAATATTGGAGTGAGCTGGGTCTTCCCTTTTCCATGCATCTAGCACATGTAGTCGGGTCTTCTCTTTTCTTTTCCTTGGGTAACAATCCTCAAGAAATCCAGGTCCTTATTCAGCTAGCTCACGTACCAAGCCATCCATCTTTCATTGAGCTTAATCCATCCATCCTTCATCTAATTTACTACATGTATTTCGCACAGTACATAAATTGATACGACTATATGTAAAGGAGCAACGTGGGACTATTTAAAATATTTTTTGCCTTCCTACCGAAGTAGTTGGGCCGGCTAAGTTGTGTCGGTTATGGAAGGCTCAGGCACCGTAACAATATTTGTTTGTAAGGCACAAGTAAAAATCCAAAAATAAGACGAGTTGAAGAATCGAACTCATGACCTCAAAAACCCAACCAAGTGCTGTCAGCCACTCAAACAAACACGTCCTGTTAACCAATGGCCATCGCAAATATTGAAGAACATAATGGAGGATCAGATTTGAAGCATTATTTGATATATTTTTTTGAAATTTTCAGAAGTAATAATAATTATGAATTGCTGAATATTCTTGGGAACATGAACAATTTTTGAAATAAAAAAAGTTTTCAAAAATATGATTTTTTATAATTCCATATGTTTTTGAAAACACAGAAAAAATTTGAACCGAACATTTTTTAAAATTCACAAAC
>JAHHZJ010006309.1:0-17566 GCA_021437245.1 Aegilops speltoides | reverse complement strand
ATACATCTCCTAAACTATCAGAACTTTCAATGCCATATACACTCATAAGTAATCTCGGTCCCACCGATATTCCAAACTCACCACATCGAGATGAACCACCTCAGCCACAAAGCCAAACCCTAGAAAACTCGGATTTTCCGACTCAACTCGGTCTCACCAAACTTGAGTTGCCAAGCTTCAGAATCCTTCCCACATCAAATCGTGTCAACGAGATGATGAAGTCGGTCCCACCAGATTGGCAAGCTCTTGTCTTTGCACTAATCGACTAACCGAGATTGTATTTTCGGTCCCATCGAAAATCCCAACGCTCATTGATTTGAACTTTCGGTCTCACCGAAGTTGTCAACTTGGTCCCACCGAGATTGGTCAAATGTGTAACTGTTGGATTTTGTGTGGAGGCTATAATACCCCTCCACCCCTCTTCATTCGTGGAGAGAGCCATCGAAGAACTACCACTCCTACCTTACATTTCCGAGAAGAGAACTACCTACCTTGTGTTGAGATCAAGTTGCCCACTCCTACCATATGAAGCTTGATCTCTAGCCTTCCCAAGTTGCTTTCCACTCAATCCTTTCTTCCACCACAGCCAAATCAAGGAGGAGAGTTGAGTGTTGGGGAGATTATCATTTGAAGCACAAGAGCAAGGAGTTCATCATCATCAACACCATCTATTACCTTTTGAGGGTGGTGCCTCCTAGATTGGTTAGGTGTCGCTGGGAGCCTCCACGAGATGTGGAGTTGAACCAAGAAGTTTGTAAGGGCAAGGAGATCGCTTACTGTGAAGATCTACCCCGAGTAAGGCTAGCCCTCCGTAGGCGAAGCCATGATGGCATAGACAAGGTTGCTTCTTCCTGGACCTTCGTGGTGGAGCCTGGACTCTCGAGCTCATGCCTCCGTGGGTTGAAGTCTCCATCAACGTGGAAGTACGATAGCACCACCTATCGAACCCACGAGAAAAATCACCGCCTCCAAAATTGCGCTTGCTCTTCCACCTCTTTACTACATGTGCAATTTACTTTCCGCTCCTATACTCTAGAATTGCATGTGTAGGTGATGCTTGACTTGATCATAATTGTGAATCTACCAAAACTGTTCTTTGTCAAAAGGCATAATTTTATATTGTCAAGTAGTCTAATCACCCTCTAGACATACTTTCGATCCTACAAGTGGTATCGAGCTTTGGTCTCCATTGTATTGGTTCCATTGCATTGACTCCATAAGCTTGGTTTCACAACCTAGAGAGTATGGCGCCTAGTGAGGGTAATTTTCAGAGGTCCTTACTTTGATGGTACAAATTTTGCTAGTTGGAAGCATAAAATGAAAATGCATATTCTTGGCCATAACCCACCCGATGGGCATTATTTGTGTTGGTATGCAAGGTGAATTCTTCGAGGAAGGAAAAGTTCCGGATCGCAAGCTACAACGGAAGAATTATGATGTTGCAAAACAATGCTCAAGCTTGTGACATTCTCTTCAATGCCTTGTGTCCCGAGGAGTTCAACAAAATCAGCCGCCTTGAGAATGCAAAAGAGATTTGGGATACTTTGGTTGAAATGCACGAAGGTACCGAGTCCGTGAAGGAATCAAAGCTAGATGTTCTTCAAGGTCAACTTGACAAGTTCAAGATGAAGGAAGGTGAAGGAGTCGCTGAAATGTACTCTAGGCTTGCTCTCATCACAAATGAGATTGCCGCTTAGGAAGCGAAGAAATGACCAATCGATTCATCATCAAGAAGATTCTCGAGCTTTGATGGAAAGTATGACACCGCAGTGCACTTTGATCCAAATGATGCCAAACTACAAGAATCTCAAGCCAACCAAGTCATTGGAAGAATTGTTGCCTATGAGATGACACTTAAGGATAAGGAAGAGCTTCACAACAAGTCAAGTGGTGCTTATAAAGCTAGAAGTGATGCTCCCACAACCTCAAGTGACAAGCTAGTTTCCAATGAAGAGATAAGCCTAATGGTCAAGAACTTCAACAAATTCTACAAGAGTAGAAGCAAAGAGAGAAGCTCAAAGTCTAGATCATATGATGAAAAGAGATCTTCTAGTCGTGATCGAATCGCTATAATTGTGGAAGACCCTGACACTACTCAAATGAGTGTTCGGCCCCACAAGAGAAGAGAAGAATTTCCAAGAAGAAGAAGCTCAAGAGATGAGTCACCTGAAAGAGAGAAGGAGTAGAGATGATCGTTATGAACGAAGACCTCTCCTGAGAAGCAAGGATTCGGAGAGGAAAGACAAGTCATCAAGGAGCTACACAAGAAGAAAACATCAAGCTCATGTAGGTGAATGGGTCTCCGGCCTCGACCGCCAATCAATCCCAAAGAAGCTATCACTCCAACTCCGACTACAGCCAAGATGAAGGTGTTGCGGTCTTGCTCTCAGATCCTCCAACTCCAACTCCTATGACTTATTTGATTCACCAAATGAGGGAATTGGAAGATGCTTCATGGCTAAAGGCCCCAAGGTATCACACCCTGAATTCATTGACTTTGATAGTGATGAGGATGACTTGCTTGGTGAAGATGAGCTCTACATGATAAATCCAATGAACCTAGTAACGATGAACATGCTAGTAGTCTTTATAGTCAAGAAGAGTCGAATGACAATGCTATGAAGGAGATTGAGCGTCTAACTAAAGAACTAAACACTCTTAAGTTAGCTCATGAAACAACTCAAGAAGATCATAGAGAGCTTCTAAGATCTCATGAGAAGCTACGCTCGAGAAGCTCACCTAGAGCAAGAACATGAGTTTCTAAAAGCAATCAATGACGATCTTCAAAGAAGAGTTCTTCATATCTTGCCAAACGACTTCTCTTGTCTAATTTCTTGCCACCCATTAAAACTAAGCATGACAAGCATAAGAAAAATTTTCTCTAGTAGTAACAATAACCATGCTAAATCCAATGTTGTTGCTTCTAGTAGTTCTCTTGATTCCACTAACAATGTTTCAAGCCAAGTTACACTTGAGCAAGAAAATAGTTTATTGAAAGGGATTATAGAGAAAGGTGTCACAAGAGCCTTGCCGAAGCAAGAACTTTGAGGAAATTGTTCGCAAGCAAGGAAGGCACCGAAGAATCAAGGAATTGGTTTTGAGCGAAAGTTCAACGCCGAGGTGTTGAATGGGAAGAAGGTCAATATCCTACTCTACGCTTTGTTCTTCAAAAGGAGAAGTATGATCCTACTTCTTCCAATGTGGAACAAGCTCAAGATGACCTTCCACCACAAGACCACAAGCTAAAAGGCAAGGACAAGCTTCAAGAGGAGATTGATGCATTTGTTGAAGCACCTCAAGCCATGGTCAAGGGTTCCCAAGGAAACGCCAAGTTCTACTTCACAAGCTCAACTACAACCCCAAGGATTCCTATCAAGATGATGTGGATCCCAAGAAGAAGAACTAGAGAGTTCTTGAGGGTGACTCCGCCAACATACTTCACTCACATTCATTTTGGCAAAACTTGTGCAATCAACTTCCACATTGTGCACTAGTTCATGGAGTCACAAACCCTCTTGTTGGTAAGTCAAGGGACAAGGTAATCATTGCTTTCATGGACATCATCTATTGTGAACTTCAATCTATGTCCATGGATATCCTTGTTTGTTCCTTGTGGGACTAACCCATGTAGGTATTGAAAGTGCCCGAATCCAAAGGATTGCTCCCAACTCTTGATGATCTTCATCAACATTGAGCATCCACATCTTCAACATCTACATGAAGTCTTCTACGACAACCCAAGGTTAGTTTGACCTTTAAAAGGGTTCTCACATCTAGGGGAGCTTTGTTTAAAAATTGAGCTAAAGCATCTTCAAATGATGTGAACACATCAATGCTTTATGTAAAAGTGGTAACCCCACTTGTGCTTAAACGATGAGTATGACCTATGATCAAATGTTTTCATTTGGCTCCTAAGTCAATATACTCATATAAAGATGACCTAGTCATCGACAAATTGTGTGATAGTAGCTAGAGTTTTGATTTTGCATGTTGGACACATATTTCATTTGCTATCTTATTGTGTGAGCATGTTGGATGCATGATTTTATCCATTCAAGGACATCCATTTGTTGTTTTGGTCGTTTTGATTTTTCTGACCAAATGGATGGACAAGAATGCCTAAGTACCTCCCCTAGCTATCTATGCTTTCTTGTCTCAAAATTCTATTCATGCTTACATCACAAATTTTGAACAAGTTTTTGACCCTCCGAGTGAGGAGCACTCGAGCCACCGATCCGTCAAGGGCTAACTTCCAAAACCTTCTAAGTGATTTCGGTCGCACCAACTCACTCAAACTCGGCCAACCGAAAGCATTTAGACTGATCTAGGTTTTCACCTCGTGAAACCGAAGTTGTGATTTTCGGCGGACTGGCGTGCATAATCGCCTCATAGCTTATCCATTCGTGCCACCGAAGTTTACAACTCGGTCCCACCGACAGCAAAGGGGTATATATTCCGAGGGCCGCGCTGATTTCTCCTTCAAACGCTTCGCCTTACACACCTTTGCCGCCGCTCGCCTCGTCTCCGGATCGCCGCCGTTGCCGTCAGGCGCCGCCAGAGTTCTCCGCCGCCAACGGACATCTTCCGCACATTGCTGTTACCGTGAGAGAAACTCCACCAAGTTAGGTGAGTTTTGATCCCACTGCGTTCCCATCTCCGATTCAATGCACGCTTGGTTGGCCTAGAATCTTGCCATGATTGAAATCTTCCTGCATACCAGATTAGTTCGTTTGACTAGATTCGAGTAAAAGTTTTAGGTTAGGTTTCCACGAACATTATCTCGGTGAGACCGATTTACATTTTCAGATGACCGATTCGGCCTATGGCCATTGAGATCGCACTCCTTCGTCCAACCGAAGTTGTGTAAATCGTGTGACCAAATGAAAGTTCTGAAACCCTAGTGTTTTCGGTAGATCAAACCCACTTCGTCCAACCGAAAGTGGTGTGAAAGCTTCGCTTGAACACTTCGGATTCACCAAATTTTAAACTCGGTCTCGACCGAAATGTCTTCAGAAAACCTAATACTAAAATTTGAACTCATTTTTTTGCAAAACTTCAGATTTGTGATGACTCTTCTTCTCCGCCTACACCTTATCTATTCACAAAGTTGTCACCATGTCGATGCCAATGATAGTCGAACAGGTCGAGACACCCATTGCGTGATATTCCAGAGGGTGCACTAGTCCCGATCCCAAGAGAACATCATCGATGATGGTGAGAGGAGTACACCAAGTGGCTTACCTCCCAGCCACCAGAGCCGTAAAGAAGAGGAACTCGATGATGAAGACTCAGATTTTGTTGTTGAGGAAGAGGTCACCTCAAAGCCCAAGAGGAAGGTTGTTGCCAAAGAGCCACAAAGTCAAGAACTAAGAAGGGCACCAAGAAAGTAAAGCAATCAACTGTTGCTAAGAAGCTAAATTTGGGAGAGGCAAGTGCAAGCAAAGTGAAGAAACCTCCAAGAGAAAGAGGGTAGTGCATGTAAATGCAAAGGAAGATGAGGATGAGGAAGCACCCCAGCCTCCTCGAAGCTTAGAGCATTAAGGCCGAGCCACTCAAAGCCCAAGCGATTCAAGCCCAGCCTAAGGCAGCTCCAAAGAAAGCCTCGCTGCAAGCCCAAGAAGACAAATGTAAACATTCCAAATATTCGAAAGAATAAAGATGATGTGCCACCACCTGTGTCGATGATGAAGGACCAGCTTTATGAAACTTCGCAAAAACTGCCACTACATATCGATGCTCATCCTCAAGCCGAGGATATGAAGGCAAGGAAAGATAGAGGTCTCAAAGCTATGGAGACAATCTGACCCATATGCCGTGAGGAGAAGAACCGTCAGAGATCCCAGATTTCACACCGAGAGCAGCAGACTTATGAGACCGTATGATGGACAAGAAGCCCATAGTCCAGCATACAAGATATGTTGATTGGAAGTACATTGACAGTGGAAGAGCATGAGATTTCTTTCCACATGTGCATGAAAGTTTCACCGCTTGTGGTGTTGCAGACTTTGTAGGTCGAAGTTGACCAATTGGAATGATGAGATGATAATGCAATTCTATGCCATGTCACTTCTACCCGGATGGAAAGATTGTATGGATGATCAAGGCCAAAGATTTTCTTCATCTGCTGAAGAATGGGCAGAACTTCAATGCTCCAAAGGCAAAGAGAGGATGATATTGATGTATATGGTATTCCAAAGAAGAATCATGAATCCATGAAGAACATGTACAAAGAGGTTCCAAAGGATTTGGGAATCTGGAAGCTCGGCCTGGCTTTATTATCTCCAGCAGGCCTACCTACCACTAATACCATATTGAGGCATACCTTGATGCCCAAGTTCGAGATCATCGCATGATCGAGGATACTCTATCAACATGCTGCATATACTTGATGAGAAAGCACCTTTCAAGGTGATGGACTTGATGGTTGAGACCATTAAGAGAACTGCAACTGCACTGCAAAAGGTCGTGTGGATTTGCCTGCAGATTCAGATGCTTATCAATGCCAAGTTTGGCACGGGCACATTCTTGTTGGATAGAGAACACTTACCATCGCAGCCTGAGCATGAGGACAATGTTGTTGTGATGGATGAGGAGGATCCAACATCGCTGAAGGTCAAGCCAAGATTGAAGCTGCCAAGAAAGCCAAAGTCGATAAGGAAGCAAAGAAGCAGCAGCAGCCTAAACCAAAGAGTGTTTGAGAGCAGCTTCTTGAAGCTACCCAAAGGATTGAACAACGCCTGCCAAGATTGTACAGCCTCGGAGAGCCTAGAGAGGATTGTTGAAGACAAGATCCACGCTCGGATGTGAAGTCGATCAAGTGCAAGTGACTCACAACAAGCTTGAGGCAGACATTGAGGAAGCAAAGAGGGAGAAGGAAGAGCTTATGCGTGAGATGCGTGATGACTTAGTCCAGATGCTTATCATCAGATCGCTCCTGCCCACAGACCCGGATCAACTGCTATTCCAAAGGATGTACACCAGACTCACGCCTTCAAGACATCTCCTACGCTTCCATCATCGCTAAGCTCCAACCAGCCTCCAAGGACCACCCTCCAAAGATGACATCACTGAAGTCTTCGCCGATGTCATATCCACTCCGACATCAACTCAGACGGAGCCGCCAAAGAGTCCCTAGTGACGCTTAGCTCTATGTCTGTTTCAACTTTTGGTAACTTGTTGCCAAAGGGGAGAAATTGTATAGATCATAGGACTTCGAGAGAGAGTGCTGTTGTTTTGCGCTTTTGTTTTTCGCTCTTTTTAAGTGTTTCTTTGAGATACTTTTGGTTTTCAAACATTCAAGGTGTTTGATACTACGCTTGATTCTCATTTGTAGAATCATATACCATTCCTATGTGTGCTTAATGAGTGCTTGGTCGCATTTATGCTTTAATGTGTGCTTAATGCTTATCATATGCTATTCCTATCTTGTATGACCATTTACTCATGTTTGGTGATTGGGTGCATGCTGTTCATTCTTATCATTTTGTGCGCCCACCAGATGTATGTGACATGGAAGAGTGACCATGATCCTAATCGATTGTGCATTTGCATTCAAACGCAAATCTTAAATAATGCACAAATTTAGGGGAGCTCTTACTTATCACATACTTCAAAGCATTTATATTATTCATTGATTATATCCTTTGTTTCAGTTGATCTATATGTTGTCATCAATTACCAAAAAGGGGAGATTGAAAGTGCAACTAATCCCCGGTGGTTTTGGTAATTAATAACAACATATATATCATTGAACTAATAGTTACTTGAGAATCATTTCGAAAGTTCAAGGATATGGGTATGGCAAGGATCAAGAAGTGGACCCTCAAAATGCTAAGGCAAGCATTGGCAAAAGCTCAAGACTCCATTTTTGGTTTAGTGATCCAAGATCATATTGAGTCCATAGGAAAGCCAATACTATTAAAAGGATGAGGTTATGATGATGATCCGTTGCTCAAAGTGCTTAGTGATACATCTCCTAAACTATCAAGAACTTTCACCGCCATATACACTCATAAGTAATCTCGGTCCCACCGATATTCCAAACTCACCACACCGAGATGAACCACCTCAGCCACAAAGCCAAACCCTAGAAAACTCGGATTTTCCGATTCTCAAATCTGTCACCGAAACTTGAGTTGCCAAGCTTCAGAATCCTTCGTCATCAAATCGGTGTCACCGAGATGATGAAGTCGGTCCCACCGAGATTGGCAAGCTCTTGTCTTTGCACGAATCGGACTAAACCGAGATTGTATTTCGGTCCCAACGAAAATCCCAACGCTCACATGATTTGAACTTTCGGTCTCACCGAAGTTGTCAACTTCGTCCCACCGAGATTGGTCAAATGTGTGTAACGGTTGGATTTTGTGGAGGCTATAAATACCCCTCCACCCCTCTTCATTCGTGGAGAGAGCCATCGAAAGAACTACCACTCCTACCTTACATTTCTGAGAAGAGAACTACCTACCCTTGTGTTGAGATCAAGTTGCTCCACTCCCACCATATGAAGCTTGATCTCTAGCCTTCCCAAGTTGCTTTCCACTCAATCCTTTCTTCCACCACAGCCAAATCGTGAGGAGAGTTGAGTGTTGGGAGATTATCATTTGAAGCACAAGAGCAAGGAGTTCATCATCATCAACACCATCTATTACCTTTTGGAGGGTGGTGCCTCCTAGATTGGTTAGGTGTCGCTGGGAGCCTCCACGAGATGTGGAGTTGAACCAAGAAGTTTGTAAGGGCAAGGAGATCGCTTACTTTCGTGAAGATCTACCCCTAGTAAGGCTAGCCCTCCTGTATGAGGCCATGATGGCATAGACAAGGTTGCTTCTTCAGGACCCTTCGTGGGTGGAGCCTCCGTGGACTCTCGCAACTGCTACCTCCGTGGGTTGAAGTCTCCATCAACGGGAAGCACGATAGCACCACCTATCGGAACCACGAGAAAAATCACCGCCTCCAAAATTGTGTTTTCTCTTCTCCACCTCTTTACTACATGTGCAATTTACTTTCCGCTGCCTATACTCTAGAATTGCATGTGTAGGGTGATGCTTGACTTGATCATAATTGTGAACCTACCAAAACTGTTCTTTGTCAAAAGGCATAATTTTTATATTGTCAAGTAGTCTAATCACCCTCCTCTAGACATACTTTCGATCCTACATTACCTGAACAAAGAAGGAGGCATAGCATATTTGTTGTCGTGATAGATTCTCGAAAATGGCACACTTTAATACCATGTCATAAAAGCGATAATGTTGTTAATGTTGCTGATTTGTTCTTTCGTGAAATTATTCGCTTGCATGGTGTGCCAAATACTATTGTTTCATCGTGATACTAAATTTCTTAGCCACTTTTGGAGATGTTTATGGGCTGTTGGGGACTAAACTGCTTTTAGTACTACTTGTCACCCCCAAACTGATGGATAAACTCAAGTAGTCAATAGAACATTGTTCATTATGCTTAGGGCTGTTCTAAAGAATAATAAGAAAATGTGGAGGAATGCTTGCCTCATATTGAATTTGCTTATAATCGCTCATTGCATTCTACTACTAAGATGTGCCCTTTGAAGTTGTGTATGGTTTCACCGTGCACCTATTGATTTGTCGGCTCTCCCATCTTCGGAGAAGGTTAACTTTGATGCTAAAGAACGTATTGAATTGATTTTAAAAATGCATGAGTTAACTAAGGAAAACATTGGGCGATGAATGCTAAATATAAACTTGTCGGAGATAAGGGTAGAAAACATGTTGTGTTTCAACCGAGATCTTGTTTGGTTACATTTTATGTAAGGATAGATTTTATTTTGCGCAAGTCAAAGCAATGCCACGTGCTGCTGGTCTCTTAAGGTGTTGGAGAAAGTAAATGATAATGCATATAAACTTGAGCCGCCGCAGATTTTGGGGTTAGTCCCACTTTAACATTGCAGATTTGAAGCCATATTTGGTGAGGAAGATGAACTTCACGAGGACGCACTTCATTTCAAGAAGGAGGATGATGAGGACATCAATACCATTGTTACACCCACAGCCCCTCGCTGCTATACATACCGGACCAATTACTAGAGCTCAAGACGCCAACTAAATTACCTGTACTTTCGCTTTCAAGAATGATTCTAATGTTCATGAGAATATGATGCGCCTAAATTGGATACATTTGTTTTGCTTACAAATGAAGGCCTAGCTTGGAGAAGGATGAACATTGGAGCAAGAACAAGCATGGAGATGATGGCAGGCGCAAGGGACAAGAACGGAGTTACAAGTGATGATTTCGTGGACTTTGAAGCCAACCATAATGAGTGCATGAAGCCTGGATGAAATATACAAGATACCACTTCATAAATTTCGCCTGTGAGGCTATTCTAGGTGTCACATTACCTTATTATTGGGCAGGCCCATGTAATTTCGAAATACATAAGTATAGGCTATTTTAGAGTCCAGAGTGTGGGAAACAAGAGATAGGTTAGTTTTGACCCCTCCACCAAGGGCCACGAAATTCACCCTCTTCCTCCATATATACAGCTCTTAGGGCACCGCTTAGACTTTTGGTTTTGTTTAGATTAAAAGTTCGCCATAGCTGCAACTTCACATTTTGTTTGTGTTCAACGACTGCATAAAGGCGCACAGTAACCCCACCTTGATCAATAAAGCTTTCATCTTATATTCGCAATATCCAGATTCCAATCTCGCTTTCTTGCTTGTTCTTCGCTTGCTCACGTGAAATGCACTGCGGGTCAAAGTTAATCGTGTTCGCTGCAAGGGTCAATAACCTCTCGGAGTTGGTTTAGCGACATATAAGGCGTGGACGCCTCGCACATTCGTAGTCGGATCGCCAAAGTCGATTTCCACCAAAGCGAATCCACCATCTCATCGAAAAGACGGGACACCTTGCCTCTATCATAGAGCATCCAGCAGAAGGTACGCTTGTCCCTATTAGAGGGGCTAATGTCTATAAGCAACATAATCTCTCGAATTTTCTTCAAAAGGAAGTGCCAATGGGTTCGTAAACTTGTCTCAAAAACAACGACTAATGATGTTCTTTGACTCGTGGTCAAAAAGTCCTGCTAAGGCTGAATTCAGGCCTCCCGCACAAGAAGGAGTATTTTTGATTCGCGTCGGCAGCCATGAGTAGTTTGAGTACTTATGGTCTCTGACGGACCAATGACAAAATTATGACCGCTTTAGTGAACATCCATCCATTCTTTGGCGCCCTGAAAGTACTTCATTTTCTCGTATGCCAGTGCCCGATTGCCCCAAAATTTCTTGTCCTCTATATAGGAGATATCGCTTCCACATATATGTCGACCGATGCCTGAATGCCCTTTGTTCTTGGCTTTCACGCATGAGTTACAAAGATGCCATCCGGCTAAAACAAGGAGAATGAGGCATATAGTCACTGGATTTTCTTCAATTTACGCCAAATGAGATTTCCGAATCATAGAGCATCCGCAGAAGGTACGCTTGTCCCTACCAGGGGCTAATGTCTATAAGAAACATAATCTCTCGAATTTCCTTCAAAAGGAGGTGCCAATGGGTTCGTAAACTTGTTTGAAAACAGCGATGAATGATGTTCTTGACTTTCAGTACAAAAAGTCCTGCTTAAGGCTGAATTTGAGGGTACTTGGCCCCCGCGGAAGCGAGGAGTAGTTTTTGATTCATACACACAAGCGAGCAGTTTGAGTACTTATGGGTCCGACACGGACTCGGATGACAAAATTATGACCGCTTTAGTGAACATGTGTTCATTCTATGGTATTCTTGAAAGTACTTCATTTTCTCGCGCTTTTTGCCCGACTGCCCCAAAAATTTTTGTCCTCTATAGAAGAGATATCGCTTCACATATATGTTGATCGATGCTGTGAATGCCTTTTGTTCTTAGCTTTCACGCCAAGATGAGTTACAAGATGCCATCCGCCAAAAACAAGGAGAAGAAGGCATAGTCAGTACTGGATTTTCTTCAATTTATGGCCAAATGAGATTGCCCGGATCATAGAGCATCCGCAGAAAGATACATTTGTCCCTACCAGGGGATAATGTCTATAAGCAAAATAATCTTCAATTACCTTCAAAAGGAAGTGCCAATGGGTTCGTAAACTTGTCTAAAAAACAGCGATGAATGATGTTCTTGACTTTCAGGCCAAAAAGTCCTCGCTTAAGGCTGACTTTGATTCGGTATCGGAGCTCCTCGGGCGAAGCGAGGAGTTTTTTGGATTCGCATGCTCGCCAAGGATCAGTTTGAGACTTATGGGTCCGACACGACTCAATAACAAAATTATGACCGCTTTAGTGAACATCTGTCCACCTATGGCCGCCCTTGAAAGTACTTCATTTTCTCGTGTGCTTTTTCCCCCATTGACCCAAAATTTCTTTGTCGCTTATAGAGGAGATATCGCTTCCACATATATGATGACCGATGCCAGAATGCCCTTTGTTCTTGGCTTTCACGCCGCATGAGTTACAACATGCCATCCGACGAAAACAAGGAATAAGGCATATAGTCACCGATTTTCTTCAATTTATGGCCAAATGGGATTGCCTGATCATAGAGCCGCTCGCAGAAGGTACGCTTGTCCCTACCAGGCTAATGTCTATAAGCAACATAATCTCTAATTTCCTTCAAAAGGAAGTGCCAATGGGTTCAAAAACTTGTTTGAAAAACAAACTATTAATGATGTTCTTTGACTTTCGTGGCAAAAAGTCTTGCTTAAGGCTGAATTTGAGGGTATCTCGAAGCCCTCATGGAAGCGGGAGTATTTTTGATTCAGACACCGCCAAGCGAAAGCAGTTTGAGTACTTGGTGGGTCCGACACGGACCAATGACAAAATTATGACCGCTTTAGTGAACATCTCGTCCATTCTATGGCGCCCTTGAAAGTACTTCATTTTCTCGCTGTGCTTCACCTGATTGCCTAAAAATTTCTTGTCCTCTATAGAGGAGGTATCGCTTCACACATATATTAACCGATGCTAGGAATGCCCTTTTGTTGTTGGCTTTCACGCGCATGAGTTACAAAGATGCCATCCGCTAAAACAATGATAATAAAGCATATAGCCGCTGGATTTTCTTCAATTTATGGCCAAATGAGATCGCCTTGATCATAGAGCATCCGCAGAAGGTACGCTTGTCCCTACCAGGAGGCTAATATCTATAAGCAACATAATCTCTCGAATTTTCTTCAAAAGGAAGTGCCAATGGGTTCGTAAACTTGTCCTAAAAACAGCGATTTAATGATGTTCTTTGACTTTCAGGCCAAAAGTCCCGCTTAAGGTTAATTTCGCCTCCCCGCAAGGCGGAGTATTTTTTGATTCATGTGCTCGCCACTGAGCAGTTTGAGTACTTATGGTCCGACACGGACTCAATGACAAAATTATGACCGCTTTAGTGAACATCCGCCCATTCTTATGGCCCCTTGAAAGTACTTCATTTTCTCGCGGTTTTTTCCCCGATTGCCCTAAAATTTCTTGTCCTCTATAGAGGAGATATCGCTTCCACATATATGTCGACCGATGCCAGAATGCCCTTTTGTTCTAGGCTTTCACGCCGCATGAGTTACAAAGATGCCATCCGCCGAAAACAAGGAGAATAAGGCATATAGTCGCTGGATTTTCTTCAATTTATGGCCAAATGAGATCGCCTTGATCATAGAGCATCCGCAGAATGTACGCTTGTCCCTACCAGGGCGGCTAATGTCTATAAGCAACATAATCTATCGAATTTCCTTCAAAAGGAAGTGCCAATGGGTTCAAAATTGTGTGAAAAACAATGATTTAATGATGTTCTTTGACTCTGGCCAAAAAGTCCTGCTTAAGGCTGAATTTGATTGTACTTTTGCCCTCGCGGATGCGGGAGTATTTTTGATTCGCACGCCACCGCGAGCAGTTTGAGTACTTATGGGTCCGACACGGACTCAATGACAAAATTATGACCGCTTTAGTGAACATCTATCCATTCTATGGCGCCTTGAAAGTACTTCATTTTCTTGTGCTTTTTGTCCGATTGCCCCAAAATTTCTTGTCCTTTATAGAGGAGATATCGCTTCCACATATATATCGACCGATGCCGTGAATGCCCTTTGTTCTTGGCTTTCACGCTTGAGTTACAGCATGCCATCCGCAAAAACAAGGAGAATAAGGCTTATAGTCGCTGGATTTTCTTCAATTTACGGCCAAATGATATGCCTTGATCATAGAGCATTTGCAGAAGGTACGCTTGTCCCTACCGAGGGGCTAATGTCTATAAGCAACATAATCTCTCGAATTTCCTTCAAAAGGAACCGCCAATGGGTTCAAAAACTTGTTTGAAAAAAATGACAAATGACGCTTCTTTGACTTTCGTGGCAAAAAGTCTTGCTTAAGGCTGAATTTGAGGGTACTCTTAGCTTCTCGGCGGTAGCGGGAGAATTTTTGATTCGCACGACGCCATGAAAGCAGTTTGAGTACTTATGGGTCCGACACGGACCAATGACAAAATTATGACCGCTTTTAGTGAACATCTGTCCATTCTATGGCGCCCTTGAAAGTACTTCATTTTCGTAAGTCTTCCGATTGCCTAAAAATTTCTTGTCCTCTATAGAGGAGGTATCGCTTCACACATATATCACCGATGCCAGTGAATGCCCTTTTGTTGTTGGCTTTCACGCCGCATGAGTTACAAAGATGCCATCCGCCAAAAACAATGATAATAAGGCATATAGTCATTGATTTTCTTCAATTTATGGCCAAATGAGATTGCCTGATCATAGAGCATCCGCAGAAGGTACGCTTGTCCCTACCAGGAGGCTAATGTCTATAAGCAACATAATCTCTCGAATTTTCTTCAAAAGGAAGTGCCAATGGGTTCGTAAACTTGTCCTAAAAAACATGATTTAATGATGTTCTTTGACTTTTTGTACCAAAAGTCCTGCTATACATTTCGGCCTCCCGCGCAAGTGGAGTATTTTTTGATTCACAAGGCCCGCTCAAGTAAGCAGTTTGAGTACTTATGGGTCCGACATGCATCAATGACAAAATTATGACCGCTTTAGTGAACATCTCGTCTCATTCTTGGCGCCCTGAAAGTACTTCATTTTCTCGCGCGCTTTCTTCCCATTGCTCCCAAAATTTCTTGTCCTCTACAGAGAAGATATCATTTCCACATATATGTCGACCGATGCCAGAATGCCTTTTGTTCTAGGCTTTCACGCCGCATGAGTTACAGATGCCATCCGCGAAAAACAAGGAGAATAAGGCATATAGTCTGGATTTTCTTCAATTTATGGCCAAATGAGATCGCCCTGATCATAGAGCATCCTGCAAAATGTACGCTTGTCCCTACCAGGTGGCTAATGTCTATAAGCAACATAATCTCTCAATTTCCTTCAAAAGGAAATGCCAATGGGTTCGTAAACTTGTGTGAAAAACAACGATTTAATGATGTTCTTTGACTTTCGTGGCCAAATAGTCCTGCTTAAGGCTGAATTTGAGGGTATCCAAGCCTGAAGCGAAGCAGGAGTATTTTTGATTTGCACACTCGCCATGAAAGCAGTTTGATCTACTTATGGGTCCGACACTGACTCAATGACAAAATTATGACCGCTTTAGTGAACATCATCGTCTATTCTATGGCAAGATTTGAAAGTACTTCATTTTCTCATGTGCTTTTTGCCTCGATTGACCCAAAATGTCTTGTCCTCTATAGAAGATATATCGCTTTCACATATATGATGACCGATGCCTGAATGCCTTTTGTTCTTGGCTTTCACGCGCATGAGTTACAAAGATGCCATCCGGCAAAACAAGGAGAATAAGGCATATAGCCGCTTAGATTTTCTTCAATTTATGGCCAAATGAGATCGCCTTGATCATAGAGCATCCGCAGAAGGTTCGCTTTGTCCCTATCGTGGGGCTAATGTCTATAAGCAACATAATCTCTCTGAAGTTTCTTCAATAGGAAGTGCCAATGGGTTCCAAAACTTGTCTCAAAAACAGCTATGAATGATGTTCTTTGACTTTAGGGCCAAAAAGTCCTGCTTAAGGCTGAATTTCGGCTCTCCTGCGCAAGCAGGAGTATTTTTGATTCACAGACTCGCCATGAAAGCAGTTTGAGTACTTATGGGTCCCACACGGACTGGAATGACAAAATTATGACCGCTTTAGTGAACATGTGTCCATTCTTTGGCGCTTGAAAGTACTTCATTTTCTATGATTGTGCCTGATTGCCCTAAAATTTCTTGTCCTCTATATAGGAGATATTGTTTCACATATATGTCGACCGATGCTGTGAATGTCCTTTGTTCTTGGATTTCACGCCGCATGAGTTACAAAGATGCCATCCGCGAAAACAAAGAGAATAAGGCATGTAGTCATGGATTTTCTTCAATTTACGGCCAAATGAGATTGCTTCGATCATAGAGCATCTACAAAAGGTACGCTGTCCCACCTGGGGGCTTATGTCTATAAGCAACATAATCTCTCGAATTTCCTTCAAAAGGAAGTGCCAATGGGTTCAAAACTTATTTGAAAAACAGCGATGAATGATGTTCTTTGACTTTGGCAAAAAAGTCTTGCTTAAGGCTGAATTTGAGGGTACTCTAAGCCTCATGCAAGTGGGGAGTATTTTTGATTCGCCGACGCCATGAGCAGTTTGAGTACTTATGGGTCCGACACGACCAATGACAAAATTATGACCGCTTTAGTGAACATCTGTCCATTCTATGGCGGCCTTGAAAGTACTTCATTTTCGATATGCTTTCTCGATTGCCCAAAATTTTGTCCTCTATAGGGAGGTATCGCTCCACACATATATTGACCGATGCCGTGAATGCCCTTTGTTGTTGGCTTTCACGCCGATGAGTTACAAAGATGCCATCCGCCAAAAACAATGATAATAAGGCATATAGTCACTGGATTTTCTTCAATTTATGGCCAAATGAGATCGCCCGGATCATAGAGCATCCGCAAAAGGTACGCTTGTCCCTACCAGGAGGCTAATGTCTATAAGCAACATAATCTCTCTAATTTTCTTCAAAAGGAAGTGCCAATGGGTTCGTAAACTTGTCCGAAAAATAGCGATTTAATGATGTTCTTTGACTTTCGTGGCCAAAAAGTCCTGCTATACATTTGAGGGCCTCCTCCGTGCAAGGGAGTATTTTTGGATTCACGACTCACCAAGAGCAGTTTGAGTACTTATGGGTCCCTACACGACTCAATGACAAAATTATGACCGCTTTAGTGAACATCTGTCCATTCTTTGGCAGTCCTGAAAGTACTTCATTTTCTCGCGCTTTTTTCCCGATTGCCCTAAAATTTCTTGTCCTCTATAGAGGAGATATCGCTTCCACATATATGTTGACCGATGCCGTGAATGCCCTTTGTTCTAGGCTTTCACGCCGCATGAGTTACAGCATGGCATCCGCTAAAACAAGGAGAATAAGGCATAGTCACTGGATTTTCTTCAATTTATGGCCAAATGAGATCGCCTTGATCATAGAGCATCCGCAGAAATGTACGCTTGTCCCTACCAGGCGGCTAATGTCTATAAGCAACATAATCTCTCCAATTTCCTTCAAAAGGAAGTGCCAATGGGTTCGTAAACTTGT
>JAHHZJ010006306.1:0-16426 GCA_021437245.1 Aegilops speltoides | reverse complement strand
TCACCTCAATAGCTCGCTTCACCCTCCCTCTCGGAGGCCAAATCATTATGGAACATGCCCATGGCATGATTGTTAATCTTTTTCATCTTCGGATCATCCCACGGTTGTTCTATGTTATCATCCCGGTCGGGGAACTTGAATCTCTTGTGCAACTTCGTTAGGAGCAATCATCAAATGTTCTTTACTCCTTAAGTCATCGCTGCTGATGTTTCGATTCCGTGAGGATGCATCCTACTTGGTTCCCATAGCACTTGCGAGGTTCTTCTAGCTCTAACGGCTCAAACTTGCTGTGCCATCTTTGTGATCACAATCTTCAATCCCTAGTTTGTTAGGTTTTGATCCTCTGCTTCTTATGCTTCCTCTTTCCGTAGCGCATCGGGCCGGTACTTTCCTCGCCGTACCTTCCTCGCGGTACTTTCCCACGTCTCTTGCCGCATTCGTGTCGCCTGCTGTCGGTCGCCAGCATTCATCATCGAGGCCGACCTGCAAACCTTGCTTAGCATCAAATAGTCGAGGTACTCTTGTTCACCCTCATAATCCATCTCGCCTGCATCTTGGTCAAGGCCCAGCTTCTTCGTTGTCGACATGTTTCCTATGATTAAGTGGCCTCATTTATTTCTAAAAGTATGAATAAATGAGAAATGACATAAAAGAAATCTATGTCCAAGACTGATATGCCAACTATGTAGCACAAATCATGCCTTTATTCACAGAAATTTCGCATGACCTTTGCTAAAAAATGGACATATCGAGCTACCAAATTCACCAAACGGAAATGAATCAACATTCCGAAATAGGCCACTCGGATCATTTTCCAAACATGACATGTCCAAAACATGACATATGCACATATCACATGTCCAGTTCAAATTTGCATATAAATTCAGCTAATTTTGAAACCTAGCTAAATTCATAACTAAATAGATAACCTAATTAATTAACATAACCGAGGAACCATAGCAGAGAGGGGGGTTTACAGGAGTGCAGGGGTGAGGAGGCAGGCCCGACGATGGCCGGGGGGGAGGAGGGAGGCGAGCGGCGGATCGGGGCGAGCGCTGCGGTCGGGGCGAGCGCCGTGCGAGTCGGGGCGAAGGGTCGGGTCCGGGGCGAAGCGGCGTGGTCGGGCTAGCGCCGCGCCGGTCGGGTCGAGGGCCGGACGGGCGAAGGCTATACGCCGACGCGGCGGAGTCGGGGCGAGCGCCGGGCTGGTCGGGCGCGCAAAGGCGACGGGGAGAGAGGGGATTTGGGGAAATGGCGGATGAAGCAGGCGAGTGAGAATTTTGGGTTATGGACGAGAAAGAGGCTGTTATGTCAAAACCTGCTACTAAATTCAGTAGCTGCAGCGGTTTATGTCAAAACGCTACTATGAAATTCAGTAGCTGCAGCGTTTTGGAGAAACGCTACATTACTAAGTTCTGAAGGCAGCGTTTATAAAACGCTGCTTACTACCGCTGCATCGCCAGTTTTCCTTTTTCTTTTCCTTTATTTTATCCCACTTTTATTTCCGAGGGCAGTGAACTAATTGAGGGCTATATATATTGCATCATTTGACTGTTAAATATGTATGCAAAATAGAACATATATATTACACATCATTGGATCCATTCATAATAATGGCTAAGTGTGTATACAAAATAGGAACATATATATATTACACATCATTGGACCCATAACATACGCTTCTCGCAGTCGACGCTGCTTTTGAGTCAGCTTCTTTTCCCTTCTTGTTCGTCAAGAATAATTGAGCACCTCATTGTGACTTTGCCTTTTCCATGGAGTACAATTTTTCTTAGGTAATGTAGTATTGATTCTTCTTTGATGTATACTTCATCATCATCGCATCTTCCCTCATTGGGTTGCGACGATCATAGTCTTCCTCGCTGCACTCCATCCATTCCAATGATGTTCCTTTTGCTCTCCTCATGACAACACGGCTGGGATTGCGCTGGTCAGTTATGAAGAAGCATTGTGTCACGGCTTAGCGGTACCAATGGCTGCTTTTTGGCGATAGCGTTCACGTAGCGCCTTGGCGCCGTATAGTCATGGTAGTGAACATCCGACTTTCTTTTGACATTCTTAGCCCATCCGACACGGAACATCGCCGGTTGTGCAGTCCGAGTAGTCAAGCTCCCGATCTCCTCGACCTTCCATAAAATCGCTTAGTTGTGCCGTTGTCGCTGCCGGTCATGCATTCCATCATCACCCCGAGTTCTGATCATCACCGCCCATATCTTTTGCCTCCGTAGAACGTGTATCCATTGATATCATATGCCCGATAGGTTACGAGGTTGGGCGAGGGGCCATGTGCTAAGGCGATATGAGCAATCCGCCCTAGAGCCTCCTCCGGGATTAGCAATAATGTGCTCCAATGCAGGAAAGTGGAGTTGTGTTTCTAGTAACTTCGCCGGCCCCGCATACCCCGTCACGATATTTCTTATGGATAATTTTGTGCAAGTCACGAAGGATCTACCTTGTCTAGGTGTTGTAGTACTACCAAGTTTGTTCACAAAGTCGCAAGGCCGATCCGAGTATGCCACGCAGTTCCTCGCGATCGCTGCAGTGACCATCTCCTTCGAGCCTCCCATCGGCTTGTTAATGGGCAAACCAACACTAACACCAAAGCGGCTGGTCTGCGCCATATAGAAAATTCTCACGTAAAGAGATGCACTTTGTGCCAAATAGCCCGGACGATGCTTCCATCCGGACGGGACATGTTACTTAACTAATCCTTTGATGATCCCATTCATCCTCTCAAACGGCATCATGTTGTGCAGAATGACGGCACCAGGTCTATTATGTCATCCACAATATGGACACACAGATGCACCATCACGTCAAGAACGCGCGGAAGTACATCTCAAGCTCATTCAAGATCACAACGATCTCTTCATGTATCCTTTGAGCTGCTTCACATCGATCGACTTTCGAGATGACGCTGAAAAAGTTGCGAGACCAATAAGTGTGTCACGGACGTGTTTGTCCATTATCCTCTAAGGGCAAGTAGTATCTCAAGGCATCATCACATGAAAGTCATGAGACTTCATCCCGCTGAACCTTTTCTTGTCCGTGTTCAGATATCCGCTTATCTTGCCACAAGAATCGAACTAACTTTCACTCCGTAAGGCACTTAAAGAATTGATTGATCTCACCTGACTTAAGGTGAAGCAAGAAGGGGGCAATAATCCTCTTTCTTTATTTTCGCCCTTCTTCTCCTGCCTCGCTCTCCGCTCTCTCTCGCTTGACATTTTACGGGCGGCATGTGCAAATCTTCCCTTATTTTCAAATCTTGTAAGTCTTTTCTTGCCTTCGCCCATCCTTGGTCTTATCCAAGATGTTCATCGTTGTTTCGAGCAAGCTCTCAAGGACATTCTTACAGATATGCATTTGATCAAGGCAATGAGGTGTATCGAGTTTGTGCCAGATCTAAGTCCCAAAACACGCACTCGCCTTCCATATTTTCAGCAGCGTGCTCCGCGCTTTCTCATCGCTCTTCCTCGGCACTCCTTCCAGCTTTTTCAACAGCTCATCAATTTCGCACTGCTCCGCTTATGTGGAGGTCCTCGATGCTTAGCGTGACCATTGAATAGATCTCCACGGTTTCTCCACGGTCGCCCTATTTGTCACACCCTAGCTAGTTCATGCATTAGGTGTTGCATCATGTCTATTTTTTTCAATGTAAAGCTGAAATGGGATTGCGTAACTCCCAGCCTCTCCAAACAACTAGGGTTTACTAAAAATATTTTCGATGAACCCGAATGCCTTCTAAAATGTCCATCATTTTTGTCTTGGTTTAGAACCTCCGCCAAAAGTGTTGCACAATTTCCTAGGTCATCCCAAGGTCTTTGAATTAAATCATAATTATTTGAATTTGGGCATTTAAAATTTATAAAATATTTCAAATGTCCAAATATTCCCAATCTAAATGTTTCATGTTGGAAATATTCCAACAATGGACCAGGAGTAGTTTGGTGAATTTTAGAACTTTTTAGGTATTTTCAATAATTCAACAAAGTTGCAAAAAATAGAAAAAGAAAACAGGACAGGAAAAGAACTTACCAAGGCCACCCTGCCCACCAGCCAGCCCACTGGCCGCCCATCAAATTGCCGCCACCAATGAGGCTTGTCGAAAGGTGCAGTAGGCAGGGTGCTCGACGGCGAAGCACCGCATGGGTGCCACGCACCTGCTCACCGCTCGCCGCTTCCTCTATGCCACGATGGGGATCGCCCTCTCTCTCCCGCACCCCTGCATACACCCCCTCTCTCCAGCCTCCTTCGGCCCCACGCCATGGCCGACGCCACTGCCAGGCCATTGTCAGAATTCACGCCCGCCGCTCCAGGCCGTCCTCGTCAGGTCCAGAGCTCCGCCGCCCACTTCATCGAAGCTAGCCGAGCCTCGAAGGCCACAAGTGTCCCCGAGTCCACCGCACCAACTCCGCCGAGTCCGCCGGAGATCCCTTCAACGCCTGCCGCCACTGTCCCTCGACTTCGCCGGTGGTTCTACGGAGCTCCGTGAGCTTAGCTACCTCTCCTACCTTTCTTTCCTCGCTTCCCGAAAGCAGAGAGCACCGACGAAGATCACCTCGCGACGCACTGCCAGGACCTCGCACCGACGTGTTCCTGCCATCCTCCGCCACTTCACCGGTCCATCGCGCCACCACGTCAGCGTTGAGCTAATCAGGCACTCCCGCACTCACCAAGACACCCCAGGCCGAAGTTCGATCTCACCCAACTCCAAGGTCGCCAAAGCGCCAGCTGGCGCTAACTCCGCCACCTCGACCCTAACGGACTTCGCCAAGAGCTGCGGCTCGCCCTCGCTCACTCCGTGGCCTCCCCGACCATTTGGTGGCCGAACGCCAAAGCACTCTCGCCTGGCTGGTTTGCGGCGTTAGACGCGCATGGTTGACCTCGACTTGACCACGGTGGCCTAGTTGACTTCGGTCTATGACATGTGGGCCACACTCGTTAATTAACTAAGTTAGTTTTAATTAATTTCTAACTAAACTAATCGCACCGACATGCGGGACCCATCGGTCAGCTTTGACCTGACCAGCCCTGCTGACCACCGACGCCATCATGACATAGTGTCGACGCAATAAATCCACCATCGAATTATTTTTACACGTGAAATTCCGTAAAATGTTTCAAACTTCAAAATTCATAGAAATTAATCAGAGCTCCAAAGGAAACAAATTATATATGAAAATGATCGAAAAATCCAATCTATCCATCTGCTACTGGTTTCATGCATGTTTAAGCAAGCTAACCTACTGTTTATGGCAGAACAAGTTTAAGCACCTTAAATGATCATATATGAGTTTGAAATTGCATCTTTGGTTCAAAATGCTTCAAACCCATCTCGATCTTAGTTGCATTAGCCCAACACACTCATATATGCTATGTCTCATGCATGCATCATATTGTTGCATATTGTTTGGTAATGCTTGTGTATCGTGTTCCTCATGCAGTTCTCCGCCTCGAGGAGTACCGTGATAACCCCGACGAAGAGCAATACCTGCACCGACCTCGTCAGCAAGCAACCAACCATTTGATCATATCGATAAAATCCCATGTTCTTGCTCCTGCTCTGCATCGATTAAGACAACGCGATTCAAACTGCTGGTGTCAGGTAGTTGAACCCATTTCTCCGTGATGACCTGTCATTGCCACAAGAATTCAGATGAAACCCACTAGCATGTGTAGGAGTTGATTGAGCCATATGATTGTGTTGTTCCTACCTTGCTATGCCTGCTATGCTTAGAGTCGTGTCTCGGTCCGTTCATCCGGTGATGGCTAGAGTGATATGATCAAGTCGGTATGAGAGTAAGGTGTTGAACACGATTTGGTAAAGGTATCGATGAAAGGCCATGTAGGAGTACATGGTGGGTTGTTTCATTGAGGCCGCCCTAGCACCGAGATCGATGTGTGATTTAAGAATCAGCTACTACCATACATTGGGCCCTCAAATATGACCCCGCCGACTTTTATTCATGCTAGTCCTCCGTCCAGAGTTGCAAGTAGTTTCGTGTTTGTAGCTCATCGGAGGCCGTGGACAGCGCCGACCGTAGGGTGGGCTGTGATGCGGTAGGTACGCGGCACGTGTACCGGATGCCCGCTTGGTATCTCGGAACCCTGCTCACATCGCTTGGGGCTGTGAGCGAAACTGCCGAACTCCTCATAGATGGAACCCAAATAGGCGATAAACCCGGACTAGAGACTTGAGTGTTCTAGGTAGGTCGTGGTCTACACCCACGCCGGTTTCGCTGAAGTCCGCCGAGCACATGTCGGGTGCACGCTAAGTGGTGGAAACATGTATGAAGAAGTACACCGCAGGTTAACATCATCTATTCAATAGCGCCATGGTAAAGGACTACTTGGTTGCCTTATACAGCTATAGACAAGTAAATGGATACTACTAAAACCTCAAGATAAGCGTGAGTGCCGAGGATGGCTCTTCCAGAGGAAGACGGAGGTGGATCCTCGGTGGTGTATTGAAGTGATGAGTAGTGGACTCGAAAAGTAAAAACCATTTCAAGTTGGTGTCTCGAGGATAGCTTAGCCATGAGTCAAAGTCGGCTTGTCTGCAATAACCCCACCAACCCTTCTTGATAATATGCATGTATGTAGGGTCCGATAAGTCTTGCCGAGTACCTTTGTACTCATGTTGCTTTAATTTACATTTTCAGAAGATGCCACAAACCCTTCCGACGGGTTCTTCGAAACGCTGACATCGATGAGTAGACTAAGGCCTGTGGTGATCCCGAGCAAGTGAAGGACCTTGTAGTATAGCTAGGCTTACCCAAGCCTCTTTTTATTTTACTAGTTGTCCAGATCGACAAAACACTTCCACTGTGGCTTGTATGCTTGTATGACTTGTATGTGGGTCGTGACCTGCATTTGTGTGTATGTATGTATGGCTCTCTCGAGCCTTTAAATAAAGTACTTGTGTCGAGAGTCATGTTGTGATGCCTTGTTGTATTTGCACATATCGAGCATATTGTGTGTATGATTGAAATGCTTGGTATGTGTGGGATCTGACTATCTAGTTGTTTATCTTTAGTAGCCTCTTACCGGAAATGTCTCCTAGTGTCTCCATCGAGCCATGGTAGCTTGCTACCGCTCCAACACTTAGGCTGGCCGGCATGTGTCCTTCTTCGCTCTCGTGTCTCGTCTCACGGGAAATGTCACGCAATGAGTACCGGAGTCCCGTTAGCCCGCCACAGCCCGGTTTACCGGAGTCCTCGCTAGCCCAAGTGCTACAGCCCGAACTTACTTGTCGATGACCGACACGCTCGATGCCGGGTCATGGATGCCTCGTCCTCGTAAGTCTGGCACTTTGGGTTTACGACTAGCCATGTCAGCCCGGCCTTTTCATATGGGTGCTAGCGACACTATCATATACGCAGCCAAAAGGCTAAACGGTCCCGGCTAAGGTAAGGCGACACCTCGCTGGGATACCGTAGGGAGGTCGCAAAGTGATATGATGTGTTACAGTGCTAGATCGATGTGACATTGAGTCGGGTCCCGACAGCTGGCATCAGAGCCGGACTGCCTGTAGGTTCTCCAAGCCAAACTGGTCGATGTTGAGTCTAGAAATGCTTTAGTTATATGTAGGGGAATTGATTGTGGGATGGTACGAAGGCTCTTTTTACTCCTTTATCTCATGATATTCTGATCCGAGTCACCCATTCTTCCACCGGGGTTAAGGATTAGGATCTCTCTCTCTATTAGGCTCACGTGTTACTAATCAGAGTACCTTGTAGGTTTGATGGTTACAAGCCCGGTTCAGTTTTACTATCCCGTTATGTTACTAATTGACCCGTAACCTTGACATGATATTGTTGGTGGCTATGCAATTCCTTGTGAAATGTCTCAAATCCTTTTGAGCATTTACACTTATGTCGTCCAAATTCTGCCAGAAATTCTAATGTCTTTGCATTGTGGTTATAAGCTTCCAGATGGCCACTGTGACCAAAATCAAGTGGTTCGTTCGACCGATGCATTGGTGTGACCGGTCATACAGCCATGCTAGTTCGGTTATGATCAAGCGGATATCGCTGGTATCCCGAATACACGCTTGAAGAGCAGATCGAGACTTTAACCAAAGCCAAGATTCTCGCACCGCCGATATTTCTTATCCCGGATCCACCGAGGCCCTTCACAGCTCCTATGGGCTTGGTGTTACTATTGATATGGCGGTGCAAGATGCTGCGATTCTATGATGACCATCATGCGAGTCAGATCTGCCGCTTCGCAACACCGACTTCCGATATGCCCGTTCACTTCCTCGAGCGCTTGGTTATCTCCGGCTATCTATGCCGATTCCAGCCAGAGGACTCACTAACCCGCACCACCGCCGAAGTTGCTCGAGGACAAGGACCGAGAGAGTCGGGCCTTGAGGATGGAGCTCTTCAACGCCTGCGGTTGATCACCGGGCCACCTTGACTCGCTTTTGCACCGCCGCCAAGCTGGATATATGGATATGAGAGACCTGATCTTGTTAGGTCTGCTCCGGACATGATGGATTGGCGTGATGTGGGGGCATCACCCCACCTCGTGGTCCTCGCAGCCACCGCTTGTTGGTCCAAGACCTCACCCTTGCCCTTATGGTCCACAGTCCTCAGACCGCCTGCTCCTGGACGAACATGTTGAACTTCCGTGTTACGGAGGAGACTTCTATGAGAACTACTACGAGACGCCTCGAGTTAGTAGTAGTTTCACTAGTATTGTAATAGTTGTATTTCCACCGTCCCGCGTGACTCGTGGAATATGACTTAGTGTGTACCAATTCTGGAGGTGTAAGAAAATAGTGTATAGGAGCTTGGTATGCTTCCGATGAGATGTAATCCTCCTTTTTTCACCGTAGTAGTACTTTGTTTGGTCTTGTACTAAACCTTGTATGGTGTGTATGACAATGGAATAAAGTAGCAGTTCAGATTCACCATGTCATACGGATGATCATCTTGCATTCCAAGTTATCCATTACATTCTACATTTCTATGTCGTAATCTTGTCATCCCGGACTAAATCCTTGTCTTGTTTCCTAGGATGGTTAACACTCGAACAACCCTGCTTCCGCCAGAGCAGGCCAAGGCAGCAGAGTTGGAGAAGCTTAACCTGCCTCACCCTCCTTCTCCGCCGGGTTATGCTGGAGGCCGAGAGAAACAAACGGAGACCAACCGCTTGTCGGAGCGATCGAATGTAACACAGCCCATCATCGAGAAATAACTTGGTGTCGCCAGGACTTCATCAAGTCTACACCCACCTACCTTTCACCACTCCGCCGAGCCTCTCGATGCTGATGATCGGCTTCGAAAGATTACTCACAAGCCTGCGCTCAGACCGGTAGCCGAGGCTGATAAGGTCACCTTTGCTGCATATCATCTTGAAGGCCCCGCCAGCCTCGTGGGAGAATTATATGGCTATGCGCCTGGCCATGTCACTACTTGGGCAGAATTCAGCGAGGCTTTCCGCAACACCACATTCGGAGGGTCTCATGGATCGTAACGGAGGAATTCTGCAGCTCACCCAAGGCCGCTCTCCGTGGACGCCTACAGCAGAGAGTTCGGTAATCTCGCACGCTATGCAATCAAGAGGTCTCCATCGACGCCAAGAAACAGGCAAGGTTCCGCCAGGACTTAGCCTCAACTTCGCCGAGATCTTCGCTCGCATGAGTGCACCTCTTCCGTGCTTGTCAACAAAGCCATCACTGAAACGGGTCGACTGATTTCAAGCAACACGCAAGCATGGCCGTGATATGGGTTCCTCATCCGTGCCGGACCACGAGCGCCGGTGGGTGCCTAATACGCCTCGCCACCTCAGATTCACACCGAGGCCATCCTTTCAGCGCCGCCAGCTTCAAAGAAGATGCACCAGCTAAGCCCTATGGTGGGCCAACCAACAATGCTCCTCACGCCAGCCCCGGACGGCTTCAAATGTGGGAGTCAGGCCACTACATGCGCCGATTGTCCTAAGACCAACCCCAACCAGCCGCAAAGTCTGTCGCCGTGGCAAGCCAGCAGAAAGGTGTTCTATGCTGCCGCCACCACCGCACGTGGCCATGTTAATTGTGTCTCACCGAAGAGGCCCAAGAGGATCCCAACGCCGCGGTTTCGCACGCTTCTTGTTAATTGCCACCGACATCTCGTTCTTTTCGACATCGAGCATCTCATTCATTCATATCCGAAAGCTATGCTCGCTGTACAACACAAAGATTCAAGGATATGCCCACCTCCATGGTAATTCAAACCCCGGATCCAAATGGCAAACTTCTAGAATAAGCCATGGAAATGAAATTCAGGTCGACAGACTTGTTTTCCTTGCATCGCTGATAGCTCTCAAATCTTCGGATATAAACATCATCTCGGTATGGACCGGATGTCACCCATCATGCCAAGATTGATTGTTTCTCTAGGACTGCTCAACTTACGCACTTCGGGAAAGATAGTCAATGTCTTGACCCAATATCCAAGCGCCCTATATTCTCTTAATGCCGCCCACGACTCAAGACGCTCCGTAGTCCGTGACTTTCCGGATGTCTTTCAGAAGAATTGCGTGTTCCACCGACAGATGTTGAATTCGTGATAGACCTCATTCCAGAACTGGCCCCAATTTCTAGAAGACCCTATAAGATGGCACCCCTAGAACTAGCCGAACTTAAGAAACAACTCGATGAGTCCTTGAAAAGGGTTTCATCCATCCTAGTTCATCTCCTTGGCTTGCCCCATCCTCTTCGTCACAAGAAGAAGGATGGTACGATCGGATGGTTGTAGATTATCGATTGGCCAACTTGGTCACAATTAAGAACAAGTATCCATTCTCCGTGATCAACGACCGTATGATCAGCTCGCAGGATCCTCGCCTTCTAAGATGGATTTGAGGTTAGGCTACCATCAAATCAAAATCCAAACGGGACATTCCTCAAACGGCTTTTGTTACTTCGTTACGGCCAATACGAGTATAATCGTCATGTCCCTTCGGCTTCAACCAATGCCCCAGCCACTTTTCTCCCGTTAATGAACTCAATCTTCATGGAGTATTTGGATAAATTACCGTGGTTTACCTCGATGATATACTCATCTACTCCAAGAACGAGGAAGAACATGCTTAACATCTAAGGCTAGTGTTGATGAAACTTCGAGAGCATCGCTTTATGCCAAGTTTTCTAAATGCGACTTTTGGCTGCCGGCGACCTATCTAGGACATGTAATTTCCGGTAAAGGTATTGTTGTCAACCCCGAGCGAAGTTCAAGCATTCCTTAACTGACTCCACCTAAAATGGTCAAGCAAGTTCAAGTTTCTTGGCTTAGCGAAATATTGTCGCCGCTTTGTCGAGAACTTCCAAAGTTGCTAAACCTCTAACTGAACTCTCTCAAGAAGGATAAAAAGTTCAGTGGACTCCATAATGTGAGCATAGCTTCTGTGAACTGAAAAGACGCTTTAACTTCGCTTCCGTCGCAGACGGTACCACCAGATTTCTAAGGACTTTGTTATCTATTGCGATCGTCGCGACAAGGACTAGGCTGTATTCTCATGCAAGATCGACACGTAATTGCTTATGCTTCAAGGCAATTACACCCACATGAGGAAAACTACCCTACTCATGATCTAGAGCTTGGCAAATGTAGTCCATGCACTCAAAACTCTGGCGACATTATCTTCTTTGGTAATCGTTATAAATCTACACCGATCACCAAAGTCTCAAGTATATATTCACCCAACCAGATTTGAATCTCGTGCAAAGACGTTGGTTGAGTTGATCACAGATTTCGATTTAGGAATAACTTATACCCCTGTGAAAAGCTAACGCCATGGTCGATGCACTAAGTCAGAATCTTATTGCAACAACCTTAATGTTGCAAACAAAATCAACCACTTCTCCACGAGGAATTTCGGAAGCTTAACCTTCACATTGTTCCTCAAGGATTCCTTTTCCACCTTTGGTGGCGTAAACCTACTTTATGGATCAAGTCATCGCTGCTCAAAAGCGTAGATAAAGGAATATCCCGATCAAGGAGAACATTGCTGAATGGAGCTACTAAATGTTTCTCTACAAATGATCATGGTGTTGTATATTTTGAGAACTCGTTTAGTGGTTCCCAAGAATCAGCACACACGGCAATTGATCCTTAAGGAGGCTTATGACTCGCCTCACCATTCATCCCGTAGCACTAAATGTATCAGACTCACGCCGTGAGGTTCTCGTGGACTAGGATGAAGAGAGACATTGCTCAATTTGTTGCTAATCATGACGCCTCATTATCGCGGTAAAAGCAGAGCATCAACTACCGGGCACCCTTCAACCCTTAGCTATTCCCTGAATGGAAATGGATAAAATTAGATGGATTTCATCACCGTTTTCCCAGACCAAGAGAGGGAATAATGCTATCTTTGTCATTTATCGACCGCCTCCAAAGTAGCCCACTTTCACCTGTTCGAGTATAACCGCTAGTACCAGCGATTGTACATCTCCAATAGTGTCTTCATGGTATTCCATGAAATTAACCGATCGAGGAAGTTTTTCACTCTCGATTTTGGGAAAGTTTCCAAATGCTTGGGAACCCATCTTTCCTTTAGCACCCCTTCCACCCTCAATCAAGGGTCAAGTAGAACGGGTCAACCAAATCCTAGAAGACATGCTTGAAGTTCATATCTCATTCGAATGGATTGGGAGAAATGCCTTCCATTTGCCGAATTTGCTTATAACAACAGCTATCAATCTAGCTTGGGCAAAGCACCTTTTGAAGTTTTATGGACAAGGTGTCGAACACCTTTAACGGTCGAAACCGGGAAAGAAATTTTGGGCCCTGATATGATCCAGAAGCGAGGAGCAAGTTCGATCGCTCGGAAAAGTTGAAAACAGCCCAATCTCCAAAAGAGTCAATATGACCAAAACATAAGGCTATGACTTACGAGGTTGACGAGAAGGCTTACCTTCGTTACCCTAAGGGAACCCATCGCTTGATCAAGGGCAAATTGGCTCGCCACATTGACCTTTCGATTCTTGCCAAACGGGAGAAGTTGCCTACCAATTGAACTACCGTTCTCCAAAGTCCACGATGTCTTCCACGCTTTCAACTCAGCGCCGGATCCTATCCGGGGGACCAAAAACGCTTGATCTTCAAGATAATCTCCATATCGGAATACCCCGTCAATCTCGATCAAGCCGAGCGCATACCCGAGGCATAATATCAAGTTTCAAGGTTCAATGGTCGCACCATTCCGAGAAGGAAGCTACTTGGGAAAGGGAGGATCGCTTCGACTTAGACCTCGCCTTCTTCCGGAGGAACCTAAATCTTGGGACGAGACTTTTGAGTGGGGGTGGTTGTCACACCCTAGCTAGTTCATGCATTAGAGTGTTGCATCATGTCTATTTTTTTTCAAAAACAAATGGGATTGCGTAACTCCCAAACCCTCGTAAACAACTAGGGTTTACTAAAATATTTTGATGAACCGAATGCCCTTCTAAAATGTCCATCATTTTGTCTTGGTTTAGAACCTCCGCCAAAAGTTGACAATTTCCTAGGTCATCCAAGGTCTTTGAATTAAATCATAATTATTTGAATTTGGGCATTTAAAATTTATAAAATATTTCAAATGTCCAAATATTCCAATCTAAATGTTTCATGTTGGAAATATTCCAACAATGGACCAGAGTAGTTTGGTGAATTTTAGAACTTTTAGGTATTTTAAATAATTCAACAAAGTTGCGTAAAAATAGAAAAGAAAACAGATGGAAAAGAACTTACTCAGCGCCACCCGCCCACCAGCCAGCCCACCTGGCCGCTCCAGCCAATCGCCAATAGTGCTTGCGAAGCAGCAGGGTGTTTCGACGGCGAAGCACCGCATGGGTGCCACGCACTGTCGCCTGCCGCTCTCCATGCCACGACGGGATCGCCTCCTCTCTCTCCGCACCCCCGACACCCTCCTCTCCAGCCTCCTCGCCCCACGCCATGGCCGACGCCACCGCCGCCATGGCCGTCAGAATTCACGCCCCGCCCTGCAGGCTGCCTGTCAGGTCCAGAGCTCCGCCGCCCACTTCATCGAGCTAGCCGAGCCTCGAAGGCCAGGCCTCGATTCCACCGCACCAACCTCGCCGAGTCCGCCACCGAGATCCCTTCAACGCGCGCCAGCTCGTTCCCCGACTCACGGTGGCTTCTACGAGCTCCGTGAGCTTAGCTACCTCTCCTACCTTTCTCCTCGCTATGAGCCCGTAGCCACCGCACGAAGATCACCCAGACGCACGCCGCTGACCTCGCCGCCGACGCGTTCCGCCATCCTCCGCCACTTCACGTGTCCATCGCGCCACCACGCCGCTTGAGCTAACTGCACTCCCCGACTCACCAAGACACCCAGCCGAGTTCGATCTCACCAACTCCGTGGCCTAAAGTCGCGCGGCGCTAACTCCGCCACCCCGACCCAACGGACCACAAGAGCGCGCTCGCCTCGCCTCACTCCGTGGCCTCCCCGACCATTTGGTGGCCGAACGCCAAAGCACTCGCCGGCTGTTCGCCGGCGGCTAAACGCCGGCGGTTTGACTCACTTTGACCACGGTGGCCAGCCATTTCGGTCTATGACATGGGCCCACTGCTAATTAACTTAAGTTAGTTTTAATTAATTTCTAACTAAACTAATCGACGACATGGGACCCACTGGTCAGTTTGACCGACCAGCCGCTGACCACCGACGCCATCATGACATAGTGTCGACGAATAAATCCACCATCGAATTATTTTTACACAGAAATTCCGTAAAATGTTTCAAACTTCAAAAATTCATAGAAATTAATCAGAGCTCCAAATGAAACAAATTATATATGAGAAATGATCAGAAAATCCAATCTATCCATCTGTACTGGTTTCATGCATGTTTACAAGCTAACCTACTGTTTATGGCAGAACAAGTTTAAGCACCTTAAATGATCATATATGAGTTTGAAATTGCATCTTTGGTTCAAAATGCTTCAAACCCATCTGATCTTAGTTGCATTAGCCCAACACACTCATATATGCCATGTCTCATGCATGCATCATATTGTTGCATATTGTTCGTAATGCTTGTGTATCGGTGTTCCTCATGCGTGTTCTCGCCCGAGGAGTACCGTGATAACCCGACGAAGAGCAATACCTCGCATCGACCATCGCAGTAAGCAACCAACCATTTGATCATATCGATAAAATCCCATGTTCTTGCTCCTGCCTCGCTATCGCATTAAGACAACGCGATTCAAACTGCACAGGTGCGCGGTAGTTGAACCCATTTCCTCGATGACCTGTCATTGCCACAAGAATTCAGATGAAACCCACTAGCATGTGTAGGAGTTGATTGAGCCATATGATTGTGTTGTTCCTACCTTGCTATGCCTGCTATGCTTAGAGTCGTGGTCTGTCCGGTTCATCCGGTGATGGCTAGAGTGATATGATCGAGTCGGTATGAGAGTAAGGTGTTGAACAGATTTGGTAAAGGTATCGATGAAAGGCCATGTAGGAGTACATGGTGGGTTGTTTCATTGAGGCCGCCCTGCTAATCGACATCTCAGATGTGTGATTTAAGAATCAGCTACTACCATACATTGGGCCCTCAAATATGACCCCGCCGACTTCTTATTCACGCTAGTCCTCCGTCCAGAGTTGCAAGTAGTTTCTGTGTTTGTAGCTCATCGGAGGCCGTGGACAGCGACCGTAGGGGTGGGCTGTGATGAGGTACGTGGCACGTGCAACGGATGCCTGCTTGGTATCTCGGGAACCCTGTTCACATCGCTTGGGGCTGGAGCTAAACTTCGCCGAACTCCTCATAGATGGAACCCAAATAAGCGATAAACCCGACTAGAGACTTGAGTGTCTAGGTAGGTCGTGGTCTACACCCACGCCGGTTCGCTGAAGTCTGCCGAGCACATGTCGTGTGCACGCTAAGTGGTGAAACATGTATGAAGAAGTACACCCCAGCAGGTTAACATCATCTATTCAATAGTCGCCTCGCTGTAAAGGACTACTTGGTCGCTTATACGCTCATAGACAAGTAAATGGATACTACTAAAACCTCAAGATAAGCGTGAGTGCCGAGGATGGCTCTTCCGAGGAAGATGGAGGTGGATCCTCGGTGGTGTATTGAAGTGATGAGTAGTGGACTCGAAAGCAAAACCATTTCAAGTTGGTGTCTCAGAGGATAGCTTAGCCATGAGTCAAAGCTGGCTTGTTGCAATAACCCCACCAACCCTTCTTGATAATATGCATGTATGTAGGGTCTGATAAGTCTTGTTGAGTACCTTTGTACTCATGTTGCTTTAATTTACATTTTCGAAGATGCCACAAACCCTTCCGACGGGTTCTTCGTAGACGCTGACATAGATGAGTAGACTAAGGCCCGTGGTGATCCCGAGCAAGTGAAGGACCTTGTAGTATAGCTAGGCTTACCCAAGCCTTTTTTATTT
>JAHHZJ010006305.1:0-11876 GCA_021437245.1 Aegilops speltoides | reverse complement strand
AGAGAATTCATAATCCTTATCAAGAATACGTATAGGTGAAGTAGCAAAAGTAGGATCGGGTTTCATTCTAGCATTAAGAGACCGCTGCTCGATTTAGCTAATAATTTCTTAAGATCATATCTATCATTGCAAGCAAAAATTTCCTAGCAGCTTCTTCATTCATAACATAACCCTTAGGAACAAGTAAATACATAATCATTGGGAGAACCTTCATCATCACTATCATCAATAATAGGTTCTTCAAGAATTTCATTCCCCTAACTCTAGCAAGTTGTTCATCGAGAAATTCACCTAATGGCAAAGTAGTATCACACACGTAGTAGTTTCATCATGCATAGCGTAGTGGCATCATCAATAACATGCATATATCGAATTCATAGTAGTAGCAGGTTTAGGTGTCGCAAGCTTACTAATAACGGAAGGAGAATCTAGTGCGTAGCTAGATGGCGTTCCTTACCTCCCTCGTGGTTGAGGGCAAAATCTTGGTTTTAGCGCCTTTCAAGTTCTTCATAGTGATCAATGATATAAATCCCAAGTGACTCAGAGAATAGAGCTATGCTCCCTGTGCAACGGCGCCAAAATTAGTCTTGATAACCCACAAGTGTAGGGATCGCAATGCTTTCGAGGGTAAAGTATTCAACCCAAATTTATTGATTCACACAAGGGGAGCCAAAGAATATTCTTGAGTATTAGCAGTTGAGTTGTCAATTCAACCACACCTGGTAACTTAGTATCCGCAGAAAGTATTTAGTAGCAAAAGTGGTATGATAATAATAGTAACGGTAGCAAAAGTAAAGATAAATGTTTTGGGTTTTTTAGTAGTTGTACAGAGTAACGGAAAAGTAAATAAGCCAAGAACAATATATGAAAAGCTCAGAGGCAATGGATTAGTGATGGATAATTATGCCGATGCGCATCCTCATGTAATAGCTATAACATAGGGTGACACGTAACTAGCTTCAATTCATTAATGTAATGTAGGCATGTATTCCGTAAATAGTCATAACGTGCTTATGGAAAAGAACTTGCATGACATCTTTTGTCCTACCCTCCGTGGCAGCGGGTCCTTACGGAAACTAAGGGATATTAAGGCCTCTTTTAATAGAGAACCAAACAAAGCATTAGCACATAGTGAATACATGAACTCCTCAAACCACGGTCATCACCGAGAAGTATCCCGATTATTGTCACTTCGGGTTACTTGATCATAACACATAATAGGTGACTATAGACTTGCAAGATAGGATCAAGAACACATATATTCATGAAAACATAATAGGTTCAGATCTGAAATCTTGGCACTCGGCCCTAGTGACAATCATTGCATAGCAAAGTCATAGCAACATCAATCTCGTAACATAGTGGATACTAGGATCAAACCCAACAAAACTAACTTGATTATTGTGGTAAATCTCATCCAACCCATCACCGCCCAGCAAGTTTATGATGGAATTTCTCACGCACGGCGGTGAGCATCATGAAATTGGTGATGGAGGATGGTCGATGATGATTTACGCGATGACGAATCTCTCTCCGAGCCTCCAACGGACTCCAAATCAGCCTCCCGAGGAGAGATTAAGGCTTGGCGGCGCCTTCGCGGTCGTGAAACGCGATGAAACTTTCTCCCTTATTTTTTTCTCCCTAACGTGAATATATGGAGTTGGAGTTGACGCTGGTGGAGGTCCAGGGGCCCACAAGATAGAAGTCAAGGCTTTGGGGGCGCCTCGCCCGTGGACAGCTTTGGCCCCCGCATTAATTCTTCGCTAAAAATTTTATTAATTCCAAAAGGTGCCTCCGTGATTTCTAGGACTTTTCGAGAACTTTTCTTTTCTACATAAAACAACATCATGGTAGTTCTCTGAAAACAAATACACCGAAAGTTAGTTTCATTCAAATCATGCAAGTTAGAGTCCAAAACAGGGCAAAAGTGTTTGGAAAAGTAGATACGCTGGAGACGATCACATGCACATGTAAATATGCGCCACCAGTTTATCTCCTATGACGCTAAGAACTGCCTCCGAGAACACAACGGTGGCTCCTTGAACGCCTTTCTCCCGCTCAGAGCAATCGCTCCTGGAGACACCGTGACCGTAACACGCCATAGCTGTGAGCCATAAAGTGGTCTTAGTCTCGCCAACGCTTAAAATATATGTACCGTAAACTTATCCGTTTCGCATGCAAATAAAGCCACTTGTCAAAAAATTCCTACACATAATAGGTTTTGGATAGTTGAGTAAATAGGCAATTTCTACTAAATTAATCCACGAGTAAATCACTAGCATGGCATTGACACAAATAAACGACATCGATATTCAGTCAGCAAGCACATCCTATGCTAATTGCAAAAGATCTACATATAACGCTAGCATGGCTAAATCTGAAAAAAAAGAGGAGCGGGTAACGAGTTATAATTCTCCAAGAGGGCCATGCAGAGGCCGCAGATTGGTGGCAGCAACGGCGCTCGCCGCCTTCTTGTCGGCTTCACTTTCTCGCGGCAAGACGCTCGACGCCGATGGACATGGTGATGATGAAGGTGACGCGAACGAGAGGAAGTAGACAATCGGAAGCGAAATACAGCAATCGCTGCCTAAAACCTATTCGCCTCACCCCGCATAGAACCATAAGGGCGTGGTTTCGAGACCTGCTTCCCCGCCGACCGTGGTACGCGACGGACGGGCGGAGTCACCGCGGCAAGCAGCAGAAAGAAGGAACGACGGTGGGCGGCGCGGGAGTAGATGTGATCTGCTCGTATGCTAGGGTTAGAGACACCGACACTTATATAGACGCAACCGCTGGGTTAGACTCCACGCCCGAAATCAGGACAGCCCACGATCCGACGCCCCCGCATCGTGGGCCTCAGCCTGTCGAGAACTCCGTTAGTGACCGCAAAAATAAGCTTAGGTGTGAGCTCGGCTCGGCTCAATCCGCAACGCGCGGCGCATGCGGTGACGCGGCCAATGTTGGGGAACGAGTAATTTAAAAATTTCACGCACACGCAAGATCATGGTGATGCATAGCAACGAGAGGGGAGTGTTGTTCACGCACTCGTGAGACCGGCTAAGCGATCACAACGTAGAGGAAGTAGTCAAGACGATCTCCTCGATCCAACCGATCCTAGCGCGCCATTCCACATTTCAGTTCTTGACACGACAAGCTCGATGACGCCTCGGCTCCAATCCAAGAGAGTCTGAGGAGAGTTCTTCCAGAGACGACGGGCTGCAGTGACGATCTTGATGTTCTATGCAGGGCTTCACCTAAGCTTTCATGAATTTATATGACCGAGGTGGAATATGGTGGAGGGGCACCGTGACACGGCTAAGGAACGATCCGTAGATCAACTTGTGTGTTCTAGGGTGCCCTGTCCCTCAGATATAAAGGAGCAGGGAGCGGGCTGCTACTACTGAGGAGGCGCGCTAAGGAGTCCTACTCCCACCGGAGTAGGACTCCCCTCCCTTCCTAGTTGGATTGGGGAGGAAGAGAGAAGGGGGCGCCTCTCCTCCTTGTCCTATTCGGACTAGGGGAGGGGGCGCGCCCGCCCTCCGCCGCCCTTCCTCTCCCCTCATGGCCCACTAAGGCTCAATAACCCTCGGAGGGTTCCGATTTCTCCCAAGTTCCAGAAAATCCCGATTTCACCCTAACCATTCCAACTCCAAATATAGGCTTCAATATATCAATCTTTATGTCTCGACCATTTCGAGACTCCTCGCCATGTCCGTGATCACATCCGGACTAACTTCTTCGTACATCAAAATACACAAACTCATAATATAACCGCCATCGAAACCTTTGCTGCAAGGGACCCTACGTTCGAGAACATCAGAGACATGACCGAGACACTCCTCCGGTCAATAACCAATAGCGGGACCTGATGCCCATATTGGTTCCTATATATTCTACGTAAGATCTTTATCGGTCGACACGATAACAACATATCGTTGTTCCTTTGTCATCGTGCGGTATGTTACTTGCCCTTGAGATTCGATCGCTTCAGATTCAATACCTAGTTCTAATCTCGCTAAGTATCGGCAAGTCTCTTTACTCGTCTCGTAATACATCATCTCACAGCTAACTCATTAGTTGTAATGCTTGCAAGGCTTAAGTGATGTGTATATCGAGAGGGCCCAGATACCTCTCCGACAATCGGAGTGACAAAACCTAATCTCAAATACGCCAACTCAACATCCGCTTTGGAGACACCTGTAGTACTCTTTTAATCACCAGCTTACCGTGAGACGCTTGGTAGTACCCAAAGTGTTCCTCCGTAAACGGAGTTGCATAATCTCATAGTTATAGGAACATGTATAAGTCATGGATAAAAGCAAGAGCAACATACTAAACGATCGTGTGCTTAGCTAATGGAATGGGTCATGTCAATCGATCATTCAACTAATGATGTGACCTTGTTAATCAAATAACAACTCTTTGTTCTATGGTTAGGAAACATAACCATCTTTGATTAATAAGTTAGTCTAGTAGAGGTATACTAGTGACATATTGTTTGTCTATGCATCACACATGTATCATGTTTCCAGTTAATACAATTCTAGCATGAATGATAAACATTTATCATAAAATAAGGAAATAAATAAACTTTATTATTGCCTCTAGGGCATATTTCCTTATTTCCCACTTGCACTAGAGTCAATAATCTAGATTACATAGTAATGATTCTAACACCCATGGAGTCTTGGTGTTGATCATGTTTTGCTCGTGGAAGAGGGCTTAGTCAATTCACGGTCGCACATTCAGATCCGTATGTATCTTGTAAATCTCTATGTCTCCCACCGACTAAATCCCGGATGGAATTGCCGCCTTGATGTGCTTGGTCCTCTTGAAATCTGGATTCTTTGCTAAGGCAATTGCTCCAAAGATTGTCACAGAAGATTTTCATTGACCCGATGCACTAGGTATGACACCTAGATCGGATATGAACTCCTTCATCCGCACTCCTTCATTAGCTCGCCCAAGCTGCTATGTACTCCGCTCACATGTAGATCCTGCCACGACGCTTTGTTTAGAACTCGCACTAACCGATAGCTCCTCCGCTTAGTGTAAATACGTGATCCTGTCTGCGATTTAGAATCGTCCGGATCAGCGTCAAAGCTTGCATCAACGTAATGCCATTTATGAGCTCTTTGTCACCCATATACGGTAGAAACATATCCTTAGTCCTTTTCGTATTTCGTGATGTTCTTGATGACCGCCCGCTGATCCACTCTCGATTACTTTGGTACCTCCTCGCTTAGCTTATAGCAAGGCACATCAGGTCTAGTACAAAGCATTGCATACATGATAGAGCCTATGGCTGAAGCATAGGAACATCTTTCATTTTCTCTCTATCTTCTGCAATGGTCGGGCATTGAGTCTTACTCAACTTCACACTCTTGTAACACGTGCAAGAACCCTTTCTTTGCTTGATCCATTTTGAACTTCTTCAAAATTTTGTCAAGGTATGTGCTTGTGAAAGTCCAATTGCCGCCTTGATCTATCTCTATAGATTTTGATGCCCAATATGTAAGCAGCTTCACCGAGGTCTTTCATTGAAAAACTCTTATTCAAGTATCCCTTTATGTTATCCAGAATTTATATCATTTCCAATCAAGAATATGTCATCTACATATAATATCGTAAATGCTACAGAGCTCCCACTCACTTTCTTGTAAACACAGCTTCCAAAAGTCTCAGATGAACCCAAATGCTTTGATCACACTATCAAAGCGCTTATTCCAACTCCGAGATGCTTGCACCAGTCCATAAATGGATCGCTGGAGCTTGCACACTTTGTTAGCTCCCCTTTGGATCGATAAAATCCTTCCTGTTGCATCATATACAACTCTTCTTCCGTAAATCCATTCAGAATGCTCTTTACATCCATTTGCCAAATTTCATAATCATAAAATGCGCAATTGCTTAACATGATTCTGACAGACTTTAAGCATCGCTAATGGTGAGAAGGTCTCATCGTAGTCAATCCCTTGAACTTGTCGAAACCTTTATGCACAAGTCGAGCTTTGTAGACACGAATATTACCGCCGGCCATTTCTTCTTCTTGAAGATCCACTTGTTTTCTATTGCTTGTCGACCTCGGCAAGTCAACCAAAGTCCATACTTTGTTTTCATACATGGATCCCATCTCAGATTTCATGGCCTCAAGCCATTTTGCGGAATCTGGGCTCACCATCGCTTCTTCATAGTTCGTGAGGTTCATCATGATCTAGTAGCATGACTTCCGTAATGGTGATTACTGCATCACTCTAGTGCGGATCTTATCTCGTCAGACATCTACGAGGTTCAGAGTAACTTGATCTGAAGTTTCATGATCAACATCATCAACTTCCTCACTATTTAGTGTAGATGTCTCGTAAACCGCTTTTCATGAAAACTACTTTCAAGTAAGGAGAAGGTACAATTACCTCATCAAGTTCTACTTTCCTCCCACTCACTTCTTTTCGAGAGAAACTCCTTTTCTAGAAAGGATCCATTCTTGGCAACAAAATGTCTTGCCTTCGGATCTGTGATAGAAGGTGTACCCAATCGTTTCCTTTGGGTATCCTATGAAGACACATTTTCCGATTTGGGTTCGAGCTTATCAGGTTGAAGCTTTTCACATAAGCATCGCATCCCCAAACTTTAAGAAACATAACTTTGGTTTCTTGCTAAACCATAGTTCATAAGGTGTCGCCTCAACGGATTTTGACGGTGTTCTATTCATAGGTGAATGCGGCCGCCTCAAGAGCATAACCCCAAAACGATAGCGGTAAATCTGTAAGAGACATCATAGATCGCACCATATCTAGTAAAGTGCGACATGACGCTCTGACAACCCATTACGCTGTGGTGTTCCGTGTGGCGTGAGTTGCGTAAACTATTCCGCATTGTTTCAAATGTGACCAAAACTCAGAACTCAAATATTCACCTCCACGATCGATCAGAAATTTATTTTTCTTATTATGATGATTTTCAACTTCACTCTGAAATTCTTTTGAACTTTTCAAATGTTTCAGACTTATGTTTCATTAAGTAGATATACCCATATCCGCTTAAATCATCTGTGAAGGTGAGAAAATAACGATATCCGCCACGAGCCTCAACATTCATCTGACCACATACATCAGTATGTATGATTTCCAACAAATCTGTTGCTTCTTCCATAGTACCGAGAACGGGTTCTAGTCATCTTGCCCATGAGGCACGGTTCGCGAAGTGCCAAGTGATTCATAATCAAGGACTCCAAAAGTCCATCAAGATGGAGTTTCTTCATGCTTTTACACCGATATGACTCTAAACGGCAAGGCCACAAATAAGTTGCACTATCATTATCAACTCTGCATCTTTTGGTTTCAACATTATGAATATGTGTATCACTACTATCGAGATTCATCAAAATAGACCACTCTTCAAGGGTGCATGACCATAAAAGATATTACTCATATAAATAGAACAACCATTATTCTCTCTGATTTAAATGAATAACCGCCTCGCATCAAACAAGATCCAGATATAATGTTCATGCTCAACGCAGCACCAAATAACAATTATTTAGGTCTAAAACTAATCCCGAAGGTAGATGTAGAGGTAGCGGGTCAATCGCGATCACATCGACTTTGGAACCATTTCCCACGCCAAGATCGCCACCCTCGCCCTTTGCCGTTGTTCGCCATCCGTAGTCCCTGCTTTCGAGTTGCAAATATTAGCAATGTAATCAGTATCAATACCGGTGTACTATCGCAGCTCTAGTAAGGGTACACATCAATAACATGTATATCACATATACCTTTGTTCACCTTGCCATCCTTCTTATCCGCCAAATACTTAAAGCAGTTCTGCCCAAAGGACCTGCTTGGCAGAGAAGCACTTGGCCAGTTTTCGGTCCGCATTTGGGCTTTTCTCCGAGCAAAGAACTTGCTTGCCGCTCTTCTTGAAGTTCCTTCTTCTTCCTTTGCCTTTCTTCTTGAAACTAGTGGTCTTATCGACCATCAACACTTGATGCTCCTTCTGATTTCTTTTCCTCCGCAGCCTTTAGCATCATGTAAGAGCTCAGGTATAGTCTTTACTAACCTTGCATATTATAGTTCATCACGTAAGCCTTTGTAGCTTGGTGGCAAAGTGATTGAATTGGTCAATGACACTATCATCCCGGAAGATTAACTCCCAATTGTGTCAAGTGATTGTAATACCTGCATACCGAGTATGTGCTCACCTATGTAACTATTCTCTCCATCTTGCAGCTATAGAACTTATTGGAGACTTCATATCTCTCAATCCGCATTCTGCTGAAATATCAACTTCAACCTCGAACATCTCATATGCTCCATGACGGTCAAAACGCCGTTGAAGTCCTTGCCTAAGCCGTAGCTATGGCACATCGAACTATAGAGTAGTCATCGCTTTGTTCTCGCTGTGACGTTTACACGATCCGCCACTGCATCTTTAGAAGAGTCTGCACCTAGCATGCATCCAGATTTAACTCTTTCATTCAGCAATGAGGATAATCTCGTTAGTTAGACCATCAACTGCGTGTAATTGCTACCATCATCTTTCAACTTTGCTTTCTCAAGGAACGCATTAAAATTCAACGGAACAACAAAGACGAGCCATCTATCTACAATCAAACATAGACAAGCAAGATACTATCGTGTACTAAGTTCATGATAAATTTAAGTTCAATTAATCATATTACTAAAGAACTCCCACTTAGCATGTACATCTCTCTCTTAGTCATCTATGATCACGTGATCCAAATCAACTAAACCATAACCGATCATCACGTGAAATGGAGTAGTTTTCAATGGTGAACATCTATAAAGTTGATCATATCTACTATATGATTCACGCGACCTTTCGGTCTCCGTGTTCCGAGGCCATATCTGCAGATATGCTAGGCTCACTAAGTATAACTCTGGAGTATTCTCGTTGTGTAAACCTGGCTTGCACCCGCTAGATGGACGAGAGCTTATCACACCCGATCATCACGGTGGTCTAAGGCACGCATTTAACTTTGGCAATCTGGGTGCATACCTGGAGAACACTACTTGATAATTTTTAGTGAGAGATCATCTTAAAATGCTACCGCAATCAAAGCAAGATAAGATGCATAAAAAGATAAACATCACATGCAATCAATATAAGTGATATGGATATGGCCATCATCATCTTGTGCTTGTGATCTCCATCTCAGGCTAACACCGTCAGGATCACCATCGCCACCGGCCATGACACCTGATCTCCATCGTAGCATCGTTGTCAGTTACGCCCACCTATTGCTTCTACGACTCGTCGCTACCGCTTTTAGTGATAAAGTAAAGCAACATACAGTATGCTTGCATTTCATACAATAAAGTTTAACAACCATATGGCTCCCCGCCGAGCTGCCGATAACTTCGTTACAAAACATGATCATCTCATACAATAAAATATAGCATCACGCTCTCGACCATATCACATCACAACATGCCCTGCAAAAACAAGTTAGACGCCTCTACTTTGTTGTTGCAAATTTTACGTGGCTGCTACGGGCTTAAGCAAGAACCAATCTCACCTACGATCAAAAACCAATAACGATACTTCCGTCAATAGACTCCTGCTTTAACCTTCTCAAGGATCCGGCCGTGAGCCACACTCGGTTCAACTAAAGTGAGAGAGACAGACACCCGCCAATACCTTTAAGCAACGAAAGTCAGAGAGGATTGACTACCAAGCGCACGCTGCATATCGTCCCATTATTTCATCTCACAATACCGAACCAAAGTATGACATGTAGTATGACTTGTATCACCACAACTCACTTGTGTTCTACTCTGCAAAACATCAAACCATAAAAACCTAGGCTCGATGCCATCCGGGGAACGAGTTTCAAAAAATTCCTACGCATACGCAAGATCATGGTGATGCATAGCAACGAGAGGAGAGAGTGTTGTCTATGTACCGAGACCGGCGAAGCGATCACAACGTAGAGGAAGTAGTCGACGATCTCCTCGCGATCCAACCGATCCTAGCGCACATCTCGCGCCTGAGTTCTTGACACACGACAGCTCGATGACGCCCTCGGCTCCAATCCAAGAGAGCTCGGGAGGGAGAGTTCCACAAGACGACGGGCAGGACGATCTTGATGTTCTATCGCGCAGGGCTTCGCCTAAGCTTATGCGACGATATGACCGAGGTGGAATATGGTGGAGGGGGCACCACACACGGCTAAGGAACGATCCGTAGATCAACTTGTGTGTTCTAGGGTGCCTCTGCCCTCAGATATAAAGGAGCAAGGGGTGCGGCCGCCCCTAGGAGGAGGGGCCGAGGAGTCCTACTCCCACCGGAGTAGGACTCCCTTTCCTAGTTGGAATAGGATTGGGGAGGAAAGAGGAAGGAGGGCACCGCCTCTCCTTGTCCTATTCGGACTAGGGGAGGCGCCTGCCCCGCCGCCCTTCCTCTTCTCCCTCATGGCCCACTAAGGCTCAATAACCCCGGAGGGTTCCGTAACTCCTGTTCCTAGAAATCCCGATTTCACCGGAATCATTCCAACTCCAAATATAGGCTTCCAATATATCAATCTTTATGTCTCGACCATTTCAAGACTCCTCGTCATGTCCGTGATCACATCCGGACTCCAACTTCTTCGGTACATCAAAATACACAAACTCATAATATAACCGCCATCGAAACCTTGCTGCATGGACTCTACGGTTCGAGAACAATGTAGACATGACCGAGACACGCCTCCGGTCAATAACCAATAGCGGGACCTGGATGCCCATATTGGTCTTACATATTCTACGTAAGATCTTTATCGGTCGATCAAGATAACAACATACGTTGTTCCTTTGTCATCAGTATGTTACTCCCGAGATTCGATCGCTTTGATCCAATACCTAGTTCAATCTCGCTACGCAAGTCTCTTTACTCGCTCCGTAATACATCATCTCACAGCTAACTCATTAGTTGTAATGCTTGCAAGGCTTAAGTGATGTGTATTAATGAGAGGGCCCAGAGATACCTCCGACAATCGGAGTGACAAAACCTAATCTCAAATACGCCAACCCAACATCCGCCTTTGGAGACACCAGTAGTACCCTTTATAATCACCCAGTTACGCTAGGATGTTTGGTAGTACCTAAAGTGTTCTCCGTAAACGGAGTTGCATAATCTCATAGTTATAGGAACATGTATAAGTCATGGATAAAAGCAGTAGCAACATACTAAACGATCGGGTGCTGTTAATGGAATGTGTCGGGATATACCGCTGTGTAAACCGCCGGAAGTTTAACCCGCCGACTGGACGATCATTGGTAATCCGCCTCGAGCTTATTCACGGATACCCGCCGTTTGGCGGTTCATTCATAACCCTGGCAAGGGTCGATGGATGACGAGGCCCAAGGCCCGTAATAAGGTTCACGCTAATGGTGGGCCGTTTATGAGGAAAGCATAAGGACTATTCTCCTACAAAGGAAGCAAGACTAGGACTCCACTTGTAATAAAGTAATCCTAATCCAACTAGGACTAGTCATGTAAACCGCCCTTCAACATATATAAGGAGGGCGTGGCCCCAAAGAGGGACAAGTTAGAAGCTACAAGTTACAAGCAATAATCTAGGGCTAGACACAAAGAGGAGAGCCGGTTTACGGCGACCTCCTCGTGATGATAATGAGATCTAGCCTCAAACAGCATGTAGGGTTTTTACCGGATGATGTTTCCGGGCCAAGTCGTCTAAATCCTCGCCTTGTGTTATGCCTTCTCGATTCCGCCAACCCCTCTCAAGCTACCACATAGATGCGTTGGCCTCGCGACTAAGTCCTCGACATTATGACATCTGCGTGACAAATCCACGACAGTTGGCGCCACCGTGGGGCTTGCGATGGTGGTGTTGAGTTCTGGAGGGAGCTCTT
>JAHHZJ010006304.1:0-10220 GCA_021437245.1 Aegilops speltoides | reverse complement strand
AGTTATTTAAAATGTAAAGGTTCTAAAATTCACCAAACTACTCCTGGTCCATTGTTGGAATATTTCCAACATGAAACATTTTAGTTTGAGATATTTGGACATTTGAAATATTTTATAAATTTTAAATGCCCAAATTCAAATAGTTATGATTTAATTCAAAGACCCAAAGATGACCTAGGAAATTGTGCATCACTTTTGGCAAGCTTCGACCAAAACAAAATGATGGACATTTTAGAAGGGCATTTGTGTTCTTCAAAATATTTTTAGTAAACCCTAGTTGTTTCAGAGGGGTGGGTTCTGCAATCCCATTTCAAGTTTCGTGAAAAATAGACATGATGCAACACTCTAATGCATGAACTAGCTAGGTGTGACAACTCACCCCACTCAAAAGAATCTCGCCCCGAGATTTAGGTTCTCCTAAAGAGGGCGGGTACTCAAGTCAAGACGATCCTCCCTTTCCCATGTAGCTTCCTTCTAATGATGCCACCATTGAACCTTGAGAAACTTGATATTATGCCGCCGAGTGGAACGCCACTTGATCGAGGATACGAACGGGATATTCTCGAACGTGAGATTATCTTGAAGATCAAGGCTTGTGGTCCACTCCACGGATAGGATCCGAGAAGCAACGCCGAGTTGAGAAACGGAAGACGCCGTGACTTTGGAGAGATGCGAGGTAGTTCCAATTGGTAGGCAACTTCTCTCGCTTGGCAAGAATACTAAAGGGTCCAATGTAGCGAGGAGCCAATTTGCTTTTGATATCAAACGATGGGTTCCTTCGAGGAGTAACTCAAGGTAAGCTTCTCGCCAACCTCGTAAGTCATAGCCTTATGTTTTCGGTCATATTGACTCTTTGACGAGATTGGGTGTTTTCAACTTTTCACTAACGATGCTAACTTGTTTTCTCGCTCTCGATCATATCCGCCAAAGAATTGTCTTTCCCGTTTCACCGTTAAGAGGTGTTCACACCTTCGCCCATAGAGAACTTCAAAAGGTGCTTTGCCCTAAGCTAGATTGATAGCTGTTGTTATAAGCAAATTCGCAAATGGAAGGCATTTCTCCCAATCCATCCGAACGAGATAATGTAAGCTCAAGCATGTCTTCTAGGATTTGGCTGACACGCTCTACTTGACCACTTGATTGAGGGTGAAAAGCAGCTAAAAGAAAGATGGGTTCCATAGCGTTTTGAAACTTTCCCAAAATCGAGAGGTGAAGAGACTTCTCGATCCGAAGTTTATTTCAATGGAACACCATGAAGTGACACTATTCGGAGATGTACAAATCTGCTAGTGACTAGCGGTTATACTCGCAATGTAAGAAATGAGCTACTTTGGAGAGGCGGTCGATAATCTATTAAAGATAGCATTATTCCTCTCTTGGTCCCGGAAACCAAAGGATGAAATCCATACGATTTTATCCCATTTCCATTCGTGAATAGCTAAAGGTTGAAGGGTGCCAAGAGCCGTCTGATGTCGCTTTACCGACGACAAACGCCGCAGCTTAGCAACAAATTGAGCAATGTCTCTTCATCCTAGTCCACCGTAACCTCCGCGAGGTCCCGATACATTTTAGTGCTACCGGATGAATGGTGAGAGGAGATTCATGAGCTTCCTTAAGGATCATCGCCAGATGTGTTGATTCTTGGGAACCACTAGACGGTTCTCAAAATATACAACACCATGATCATTTGTAGAGAAACATTTAGCCCCGCTAGCAATGTTCTCCTTAATCCGGATATTCCTCTATCTCGCTTTTTGGGCAGCATGACTTGATCCATAAGAGTAGGTTTGCCACCAAAGTGGAAAGGAACCTCAGGAACAATGTGAAGGTTGAGCTCAAATTCCTCGTGGAGAAGTGGTTGACTTTGTTGCAACATCAGTTGTTGCAATAAGATTTACGACTTAGCGATCAGCCATGACGCTGGCTTTTCCCGGGTATAGGTTATTCCTAATCAAATCGAGATCAACTCAACCCAACGCCTTTGCCTCGAGATTCAAATCTGTTGGGTGAATATATACTTTAGACTTTGGTGATCGGTAGATTTCGAACGATTACCAAGAAGGTAATGTCGCCATGTTTTGAGTGCATAGACTACACCGCAAGCTCTAGATCATGAGTAGGGTAGTTTTCTCATGTGGGTGTAATTGCCGTGAACCATAAGCAATTACGGTCGATCTTGCATGAGAATACAGCCTAGTCCTTGTCGCGAGGCGCCGCAATAGATAACAAAGTCCTTAGAGAAATCTGTGGTACCAAAGACGGAGCGTGGTTAAACGCTTTTTAGTTCTTGGAAATCGGCTCACATTGTGGAGTCCACTCAAACTTTTTATCTTTCTTGAGGAGTTCATTAGAGGTTTAGCAACCTTGGAGAAGTTCTCACAAAGCGCATAATAGCTCGCTAAGCCAAGGAAACTCCAACTTGCTTGACCGATTCTGTGGAGTCCAATTAAGGACGGCTTGAACTCGCCGGGTTTACAAGAATACCTTTACCGTAAATTACATGTCCTAGATAGGTCACTTCGCAGCCAAAATTCGATTTAGAAAACTTGGCATAAAGGCGATGCTTCAAGTTTCATCAACACTAGCCTTAGATGTTCGGCATGTTCTTCCTCGCTCTTGGAATAGATGAGTATGTCATCGAGGTAAACCACATTAATTTATCCAAATATCCATGAAGATTGAGTTCATTAACCGAGAAGGTGGTGCATTGGTTAGCCAAGGACATGACGGTGTACTGATTGGCCATAACGAGTAACAAAAGCCGCTTTAGGAATGTCCCTGCTTCGGATTTTGATTTGATGGTAACCTAACCTCAAATCCATCTTAGAGAAGACCGAGGATCCCGCGAGTGATCATACGATCGCTGATCCCGGGAGCGATACTTGTTCTTAATTGTGACCAAGTTGACGGGTCGATAATCTACAACCATCCGTCCGCACCATCCTTCTTCTTGACGAAGAGGACGGGCAAGCCCAAGGAGATGAACTAGGACGGATGAAACCCTTTGCAAGGCCTCATCGAGTTGTTTCTAAGTTCGCTAGTTCTAGGGTGCCATCTTATAGGGTCTTCTAGAAATTGGGACAGCCTCGAATGAGATCTATCACAATTCAACATCTCCGCCGTGGGACACCGCAATTTTCCGAAAGACATCCGAAAGTCACGGACTACCGACATCTTCGAGGTCCGCAATGGACCGCATTAAGAGAATATAGTTGGCGCTGATATTCGGGTCAAGACATTGACTATCTTTCCCGAGGGGTGCGAAGTTGAACAGTCCTAGAGAAACAATCAATCTTGGCATGATGGGCTGACATCCACCATACCCAAGATGATATTTATATCCAAGATTTGAGAGCTATCAACGATGCAAGGAAAACAAGTCTGCGACCTGAATTTCATTACCATGGCTTACTCTAGAAGTTTGCCATTTGATCCCGGTTTGAATTACCATGGAGGTGGGCATATCACCGAATGCGTGTTGTGCAAGCGGCATAACTTTTGGATATGAATGAATGAGATGCTCCAAGATCGAAAAGAACGGATGCCGGTGGCAATTAACAAGAAGCGCATCGAGCACGACGCTGGGATCCTCTTCGCCTCCTCACCGAGACACATGACATGGCCACGGCAAGGTGGCGGCTTGGCATAGAACACCTTCCGCTGCTTGCCACGGCCAACAGCTTTTGCAGTCTGGTTGGTTGGTCTGGGACAATCGCGCATGTAGTGGCCTGATTCCCCACACTTGAAGCACGCCACGGGCTGGCGCAGAGGAGCGTTGTTGGTTGGTCCACCATAGGCCTAGCTGGTGCATACCGCTGAATCGGGCGAGGCGCCGAAGGATGGCCTCGTGTGAATCTGGGTGGTGGCAAGATAGGCACCCACACACGGCGCTTCGTGGTCCAAAGACCGATGAGGAACCCATATCACGACCATGCTTTGCGTGTTGCTTCAAATCAGTCCGACCAGTTTCAGCACTGATGGCTTTGTTAACAAGCTTCGAAAGAGGTGCACTCATGCGCACGGAGATCTCGGCGGTTCGGCTAAGTCCTCTGCGGAACCTTGCCTGCTTTTACGCCGCGGAGACTCTTCGCTTGATAACGTGAGATTACCGAACTCTCTACTATAGGCGCCCACGGAGAGACGACCTTGGGTGAAACTGCAAAACTCCTCACGCATTTATCCATGAGACCCTCCGAATGTGATGTTCACGAAAGCCTTCATGAATTCTCGCCAAGTAGTGACATGGCCAATCGGAGCATATAATTCTCCCACCGAGACTAGCGGGCCTTCGAGATGATATGCAGCAAAGGTGACCTTGTCCGCCTACATCAAAGGCAGTAACGCAGCTTGTGAGTAATGCCGCGGTTGCCATCAGCCGAGAGGCTCGACGGAGTGGTGGAAGGTAGGTGGGTGTAACTTGATGAAGTCACCGAGTGACACCAAGTTGTTTCTCCGATGATGGGCTGTGTTTTGTTCGATACGCCCAGAAACGGTTGGTCTCCTGCTTGTTTCTCTCGCCTCTAGCATAACTTCGCCAGAGAAGGAGGGTGAGGCAGGTTTGCTTCTCCAACTCCATCGCTTTCGCCTGCCTCAGCGGAGCAGGGTTGTTATGGGTGTTAACCATCCTAGGGAAACAAGACAAGGATTTAGTCCAGATGGCAAGATTCACATAGAAAGGTAGAATGTAATGGATAACTTGAATGCGAGATGATCATCCGTATGACATGGGTATGTAAACCGCTTTTTATTCCATCGCATACACACCATACAAGGTTTAGTACAAGACCAAACAAAGTACTACTACGGTGAAAGGAAGATTACATCTCATCGGAGGCACACCAAGCTCCTATACATTATTTTTGTTACACCTCCGGATTAGTACACACTAAGTCATATTCCACGAAGTCACGCAGACGGTGGAAATACAACGTTATAATACTAGTGGGACTACTACTAACTCGACGCCTCCGTAGTAGTTCTCATAGAAGTCTCCTCCGAACTCGGGAGTTCAACGTGATCGCCCGGGAACAAAGGTCCCGAGGAGCCTGTGGACCGTAAGGGCAAGGGTGAGGTCTTGGACCACGAACGGTGGCAAGCGAGGACCACGAGGTGGGTGATGCCCCACATCACGCCACCATCATGTCCGCAGAGCAGCCCCGACAGATACAAATCTCTCATATCCATATAACCATTGAACAAATGTGCAAAACGAGTCAAGGTAGCCATAGGATCAAGACGGGCATCAAGAGCTCCATCCTCAAGGCCGACTCTCTCGGTCCTTGTCCTCGAGCAACTCAGCCAGTAGTACGGGTTAGGGAGTCCTCCCGACCGAATCAAGATAGATGGCTCAAGATAACCAAATGCCCAGAAGTGAACTGCATATACCGGAAGTCGGGTTATGGAGCAGCCCACCTGCTCAGATAATGGTCATCATAGAATATGCAGATCTTGCACCGCCATATCAATGGTGACACCAAGCCCATAGGAGCTGTGAAGGGCCTCGTGGAACCAGATAAGAGGGAAACACCTGACAAAGGCAAAGATATGACTTTGATTAAAATCTCGACATCGTTCTTCAACTCGGTACTCGGGTACCAACGGTATCCCGCTCGATCATAACCCAACTAGCATGGTGGTATGACCGTCACCCTAATGCATCCGTCGATTTAACCACTTGATTTTGATCACGAGTGGCCATCCGAAGCATAACCACAATGCAAAGACATTAGTATTTCCAATGAATTTGACAAGATAACGATCAAATGCTCAAAGGATTGAGACATTTCACAAGGAATTGCATAACCACTCAACAATATCATATCAAGGTTCTGGGTCCAATTTAGTAACATACAGGAAAACCAATCAAAGCTTGTAACCATCAAACCTACAAGGTACTACTAATTAGTAACACGTGAGCCTAATAGAGAAGAGGTCCTAATCCTTAACCCCCGGTGGAAGAATGGACCGACTGCATCGTATGTCAGATAAAGGAGTAAAAGAGCCTTACGTACTCATCCCACAATCAATTTCATATAACTAAAGCATTTCTAGACTCAACATCGACTCAGCTTGGCTTGAGAACCTACAGCAGTCCCCTCGATGCCAACGCTGCCAGACCCCGACTCAATGTCACATCGATCTAGCTCAGTAACACATCATATCACTTTGCGCTCCTCACACGGTATCCCAACGGTGTCGCTTTACCTTGCCCGGACCGCTGGCGTTGGCACACGATATGATAGTGTCGCTAGCATCCATATGAAAAGGAGCCCGGCCGATATGACTAGTCGAAACCCAAAGTGGCACAGACTCAGGACAGTGCATCCATGACTCAAAGATCGAACGGGTCGGTCAACAGCAAGTAAGTTCCGGTCAGAAGCCTGGCTAGCAGATTCTAAACCGGGCAGAGCGGGCTAACAGACTCCTAGTAATGCGTGACATTTCAAGGGACGACATGAACGAAGAAGGACACATGCCGCCAGCCTAAGTGTTCCTGAGCAAGAGCAAGCTACCATGGCTCAAAGGAGACACTAGGAGACATTTTAAGAGAGGCTACTAAAGATAAACAACTAGATAGTCGATCCACACATACCAAGCATTTCAATCATACACAATATGCTCGATATGTGCAAATACAACAAGGCATCACAACATGACTCTACGACACAAGTATTTTATTTAAAGGCCTGAGAGCCATTCACATACACACAAGTACGGGTCACACGACCCACATACAAGTCATAGCATACAAGCCAACAATGAAGTGTTTTGTCCGAGTACGCATAACTAGTAAAATAAAAGAGGCTTGGGTAAGCCTAGCTATACTACATGGTCCTTCTGCTTGTAGATCACCACCGGCCTTAGTCTACCTGCCGATGTCAACGCTCACGAAGAACCCGCTTGAAGGGTTTGTGGCATCTTCTAAAAATGTAAATTAAAGCAACATGAGTACAAAGGTACTCAAGAAGACTTACATCGACCCTACATACATGCACATTATCAAGAAGGGTTGGTGGGTTATTGCAGAAGCCAGCTTTGACTCATGGCTAAGCTATCCCACGAGACACCAACTTGAAATAGTTTTATGACTCGAGTCCACTACTCATCATTTCAATACACACCGAGGATCCAACCCGCCTTCCTACGGAGGAGCCATCCTCGCACTCACGCTTATCTTGAGGCTTTAGTAGTATCCATTTACTTGTCTATGAACCGATAGGCAACCAAGTAGTCCTTATCATGACGCGCTATTCAATAGATGATGTTAACCCCGCAGGGTGTACTCTTCATACATGTTTCACCACTTAGCCCTATGACACGACATGTGCTCTGCAGACTTCAAGCGAAAGCCGACGGTGTAGACCACGACCTACCTAGACACACAAGTCTCTAGTCCAGTGTTTATCGCCTATTTGGGTTCCATCTATGAGGAGTTCCGCCAAGTTTCACACAGCCCCAAACGATGTGAACAGGTTCCCGAGATACCAAACGGGCATCCGCACACCGCACGCATGACCACGATCACAGCCCAATTTACGGTCAGCGCTGTCCACGCCTCCAAAGAGGCTACAAACACCGAAACTACTTGCAACTCCCGACAGAGACTAGCGTGAATAAGAAGTCGAGCGGGTCATTTCAGGCCCAATGTATGGTAGTAGCTGTTTTAAATCACACATATCTCGGTGCTTAAGGACGGCCTCAATGAAACAACCCACCATGTACTCCTACATGGCCTCTCATCGATACCTTTACCAAATCGTGTTCAACACCTTACTCATACCGACTCGATCATTTCACTCTAGCCATCATCCCGATGAACCGCACTGACACGACTCTAAGCATAGGTGCATAGCAAGGTAGGAACAACACAATCATATGGCTCAATCAACTCCTACACATGCTAGTGGGTTTCATCTAGTTACCGTGGCAATGACAGTCATGCAGAGGAAATGGGTTCAACTACCAGAAAGCACAAAGCTTGAATCGCGTTGTCTTAATGCAGAACGAGAGCAGGAGCAAGAACATGGGATTTTATCGATATGATCAAATGGTTGGTTGCTTGTTCGACGGGTCGTTACACGGTATTGTTCTTCGTCTTATCACTGTGATTTCGGGCGTAACTCCGCAGAACACCGATACACAAGCATTACCAAACAAGATGCAACAATATGATGCATGCAATGAGACATGGCAAATGAGTGCTTTGAGCTAATGCAACTAAGACCAAATGAGTTTGAAGCATTTTGAACTATGGATGCAATTTCCAAACCCATTATGATCATTTAAAGTGCTTAAACTTGTTCTGCCATAAAAGCAAGTTAGCTTTGTAAACATGCATGAAACCTGTACAGATGGAAAGATTGGATTTTTCTGATCATTTTTCATATATAATTTGTCTCATTTGGAGCTATGGTTGATTTTATATGAATTTTTGAAGTTTGAAACATTTTCGAATTTCTCGTAAAATAATTCCAGCTTATTAATATCATACAAGCCATGGATGATGACGCTGGGTCAACGGGCTGGTCCAACAAACCCACTGGGTCCTCATGTCGCTGGGGTTAGTTTAATTAGTATTTAATTAAAACTAAACTAGGTTAATTAGCGGGCTGGGCCCACATGTCATAGACCCTGGGGTCAAACTGGCCCACCTGTGGTCAAACCGGTCAAACCCATCGCGCTTAGCCAGCCAAACACGCTGGCGCGAGTAGTTTTTGGTCGCCCGCCACCAAAGGGGCGGAGACCACCGAGTGAAGCCGAGGACGAGCCGCATCTATTGGTGGTGGTGGTTGGGCCCGGTGGTTGAGCGCAAGGCGACCGGCGGCCACCGAGCTCGGGTAAAATCGAACTGCGGTCTGGGTGCGGTGAGGTGCGCGGAGTGCTTGGTTAGCACCAGCTGTGGTGAACGCGCTGGACACGAAGGCCGGAGGTGGCTGGAGCACGCCGGGCGACGAGGTCCGCGGGCGGTGCGGCGAGGGATTCGTGGCGCCGCTGTGGTGCACGGAGCGAGAGAGAGGGTCGGGAGGTAGCAAGCCACAGCGACGCGACGGGCAGACGGCGGGTCGGGGACGAGCGCGCGGCGACGGCAAGGGGATCTCCGCGGCGGCGGTTTGGGCAGGCGGCGGGCTTTCACGGGGGCTCGGCTAGCTCAAGGAGTCACGACGGAGGCCCGACACGGGCGGGCTGGGGTCGACGGAGGGCGGGGACGACGGGCGGGGGGGCGGTGGCCGCCATGGCGGGGGAGCGAGGGAGGCGAAGAGAACGGGGGCCTTGGGGGGGGAGAGCGAGGGGTCGATCCCGACGGGCAAGGCGGGGAACGGCAGACGGCGGCGGGGGACCCGCTGCTGCCGAGCACTGTGCCGCCGCCGGGAAGCGCCGGTTTGGGCCGCCGTGGGCTGGCTAGTGGGCCGAGGCGCCGTTTTTTTCCTTTTTTTTTTTTTCTATTTTCCGCAACTTTGTTGAGTTATTTAAAATACCGTAAAGGTTCTAAAATTCACCAAACTACCTCGTCCATTGTTGGAATATTTCCAACATGAAACATTTTAGTTTGGAGATATTTGGACATTTGAAATATTTTATAAATTTTAAATGCCCAAATTCAAATAGTATGATTTAATTCAAAGACCCAAAGATGACCTAGGAAATTGTGCATCACTTTTAAAGCTTGACCAAACAAAAATGATGGACATTTTAGAAGGGCATTTCGGTTCATCAAAATATTTTAGTAAACCCTAGTTGTTTCAGAGGGGGGTGGGGTTGCAATCCCATTTCAAGTTTCTTGAAAAAAATAGACATGATGCAACACTCTAATGCATGAACTAGCTAGGGTGTGACAACTCACCTTATTACTATATATGACCCCTCGAGGCCTAGGGAGACACAACGGTCACCAGTTTCCTCCTCAACCCCTTCTCCCCATGCTTCCTCCTCTTTCCCTTTCCCACGATCAAACACTTTATTTCTTGCTTTTTTTACCAAGAGCCAATGGAAGATGAACAAAATAAGTATGAATGTCTAAAAGGAATAGTTGATCCCAAAAGAAAGCAATGGGGAGGGAGACAATTACCAGCCATTGTTGCAAGGTAAAGGATGGGTGTCGGTGTCAAACCGCAAATCTCTAGGGGGTCCCAACCCGGCGCTAGGCGGATGGTAAAGGAGACAAGGGACACGATGTTTTTATCCGTGTTCGGCCCTCGTGGAGGCAAAACCACCGCTTTTGA
>JAHHZJ010006302.1:0-10330 GCA_021437245.1 Aegilops speltoides | reverse complement strand
TGGGATAGCATGTCCGGCACAGGCTACTTACTTGAGTATCCCAAGCGACAGCAGCCTGCACTGACTGCCCCTCGTCAAGTCCGACACATCGCCAGATCCAAGAAAAGCTTGTGCATCTCCATGGCCGCTGCTACCATAAAATGTTGGAGAGCTCGTGGTCCCTCCCGTTAAATTCTACAAAGCGAGGGGGCGACGTCATAGTAGGTGATGCGCATTTAATCAAGATGACTCCGCGCTTACTACGCATCAGAGTGATATCTCTCTAGGAGTTCTTGAATGTGGCCCCAGCAGCAAGGGCACGCCCTGGACGGCCCTCAACCAAGTCCTTTATCGACCCATGATGCCACCATGTGGAGGACCCGAGCGAAGTGTGTGTCGCCACCCATTTGGTACCCCTCGAGCTGTGTGATATAAAACCACTCTTGTTATAGGCTGAGCTCCTCTTGAAAAGAGCCCTGCCACGGAGCGCCAAGATTCTTGCTTATAACAGCCCCTCCACACTCGCCCATGCTCCCTTGATCATCTTCGCCCACTTTGAAGGTCTTGAGCCACAATCCAAGTGAGGGGTATGCGGAGGAAGGCTTCACATACGACAATGAACGATGAGATGTGGAGGATGGACTGGATCCAAGTCGTGAAATTCAATTGCAATAAAAACATGAGCCCTCATGAAGGGGTCCGCTGGAAGCTTAGCCTCAAGGAAGTGAGACGCTAACACAACACTTTCACCAGTGCTTGGGAGTGGGAATAACCTGCCCTGGGCAGGCAGCCTATGCGAATTTCGCGGTTAGATACCGCATCTCTTAGCTTTAGCACGCCTTCTTCCAGAATGGAGGAAGGCATCCACCGGCCTTGCGGTGTCGGAGCCGACATTATCGAAGGTCCGGCGCCTCAGATTCGGAGCTTTGGGTGTTGGAACTCGAGGCGAGGGGCGGATTCGATTGAGATTGAAAGAAAGGAGCGGAGCCTTGGTCTTTTATAAAGAGGTTTAATACCAAGAGCCTTCTCCGGACTGCTCGGGCTCGCCGATAGAGGAGATGTGCTAATGGGCACGATCGGGTTACCCATGCTCAGATTGATGAGAATCCTGGATAAGGGGACACGATCTCGCTTTGACAAGACGTGCCAAGGAAACCGCCCGCTAAACGCCGCTTAAGGTGGGACAAGAAAACGATTCAATAAAGGCTTGGCCATGGTGTGATGTCACGCCACAATATACGCCTGCAGATTGAACTTGTGTAAATATTATTCTCTACGAGGTATGTGGAACTTATTTTGCAGAGCCGGACACTATCCTTGTGTTCAAAATCTTCTATGAAGTATTTGGAGGAGGAACCCGCCTTGCAATGTCAAGACAATATGTGCGCCGGACTCATCATCATTGAAGCCCGGTTCAGTACCACGAGGAGTCCTTAATTAGGGGTGTCCTGACAGTCAACTATCACGCTTGGCCGACTCGACTATGAAGATACAAGATTGAAGACTTCGCCCCGTGTCCCGATGGGACTTTCCTTGGCGTGAAGGCAAGCTTGAGATACGGATATGTAGATCTCCTACCATTGTAACCGACTGCGGTAACCCTAACCTCTCGGTGCCTATATAAATCGGAGGGTTTTAGTCCAGAGATCTAACAACAATCATACCATAGGCTAGCTTCTAGGGTTTAGCCTTCCGATCTCGGGTAGATCTACTCTGTACTACCCATATCATCAATATCAATCAAGCAGAGTAGGGTTTTACCTCCATCGAGAGGGCCCAACTCGGTAAAACATCGTGTCCTCGCCTCCTCGTTACCATCCGCCTAGACGCACAGCCTGGGAACCCCTACCGAGATCCGCCGTTTGACACCGGACAGACTCCCCTAGGGCGCTTATAGAGAGAGGGCCGCCTCCCTCCTCCCTCCTTATATACGGGAGGGGGCACCTTTGAGACACAACAATTGATCTCTTGATCTCTTAGCCGCAGTGTGCCCCTCCACCATAGTACTCTCGATAATATTGAAGCGCTAGGCGTAAGCCTCGCGATGGTAGAACATCAAGATCGCTACCACGCCGCCGCGGTCGACGGAACTCTCCTCGACACTTCTACCGATCAGAGTACGAGGACGCCATCGGCTGAACGGTGCTAGAACCCCTGAGGTGCTATAGTTTCGGTGCTTGATTGGTTGGACCGTGAAGACGATGACTACATCAACCGCTGTTGTTCTAACGCTCGCTTTTGGTCTAAGAGGGTACGTGACACACTCTCCTCTCCTGCTATGCATCACCATGATCTTGCGTGCGAGGAATTTTTTGAAATTACTACATTCCCCAACAAAGGGCATCCGAGCCCCGGTTTTATGCATAGATGTTATATGCACGTAGTAGAACACAAGTGAGTTGTATGATAAATGTCATACTGCTTACCAAAGATGTCATACTTTTGTTCTGGCGGTATTGTTGGATGAAGCGTCCGATCGACATTACGCCTGACGCTTACATGAGATCTCGGTTCTACCGACGTGTTTTACATTGTATAGTGTTGGAAATATGCCCTGAGGCAATAATAAATTAGTTATTATTATTATATTTCCTTGTTCATGATAATCGCTATTATCCATGCTATAATTGTATTGATGGGAAACTCATATACAAGTGTGGATACATAGACAACACCATGTCCCTAGTAAGCCTCTAGTTGACTAGCTCTGATCAATAGATGGTTACGTTTCGACCATGGACATTGGATGTCGTTGATATCTAGATCACATCATTAGGAGAATGATGTGATGGACAAGACCCAATCTTAAGCCCAGCACAAAGATCGTAGTTCGTGATGCTAAAGCGCTTTCTAATGTCAAGTATCATCTCCTTAGACCATGAGATTGTGCAACCTTGATACCCAGAGGGAATGCTTTGGGTGTACCAAACGACACAACGAATCGGTGGCTATAAAGGTACACTACTATCTCCAAAGTGTCCGCTGGTTGGCACGAATCGAGATCGATTTGTCACCGTGACGGAGAGGTATCTCCGCCCACTCGGTAGGGAAATCATCATATGCTAATGACCAAGGAGTTGATCATGGATGATGTGTTACGGAATGAGTAAAGAGACTTGTCAAGAACGAGATTGAATAAGGTATCGAGATACCGACGATCAATCTCTCGCAAGTACTATACCGTAGACAAAGGAATTGAATAATGGATTGATCAATCCTTCAAATCGTGGTTCATCCGATGAGATCATCATGGAACATGTGGGAGACAACATGGGTATCCAGATCCCGCTGTTGGTTATTGGCCGAGAGTTGTCTCTGCTCATGTTCTACGTGTCTCCGAACCCGTAGGGTCTACACACTTAAGGTCTGACGACGCTTAGGTTATAGGGAATAGATGTACGCTATTATCGAATGTTGTTCGAGTCCCGATGAGATCCTGCATATCACGAGGAGTTCCGTGAATGGTCCAAGGTAAAGATTTATATATGAGAAGTCCTGCTTTGGTGACCGGAAAGTTTCGTGCTATCGATATTGCACGACCACCGAGGGTCCCGGGTCCACTGTGGGGCCACCAGCCCCTGCATATTACAGCGTGGGCCAAGTGGGAGGACCAGCCCTAGGTGGGCTGGTGCGCCCCACCAAGGCTCAAGGCGCAGGAGAGGGGAGGGCAAACCCTAGGTCCAGATGGGCCTTAAGGCCCACCCTAGGTGCGCCACCCTCTCTCCCCTTGGCTGCACCCTAGATGGGTTTTGGGGCTGCCACACCCCGGGAGGGACCCCTAGATGGGGAGCAGCCCTCCCTTCCCTATATATACTTGAGGTATTGGGGTCAAGAAACACACGAGATGAACTCTCTTCGGCGCAGCCCTCACTCTCTTCCTCCCCGCCTCTCGAGTGCTTGGCGGCCTCGCTGAGTACCGCGGCCTCCACCACCACCACGCCAGGCTTCGCTGACGGAGTCTTCCTCAACCTCTCCCTCTCCCTTGTCGATCAGGTGCGTGAGACGCCATCGGCTGCACGCAGTGTGAACGCGAGGCGCTGCTGTCGGGTGCTTAGATCGAATCCATCATGATCCGAATCACCACGAGTATGACTACCTCATCCGCTGTTCTTGCAACGCTCCGCTTAGCGATCTACAAGGGTATGTAGATGCACTCCCTTCCCTCATTGCTAGAATTCCATAGATTGATCTTGGTGATGCTGAAAATTTTGAATTTCTCGCACGCTCCCCAATAGTGGCATCATGAGCTAGGTCTATTGCATAGATTCCTCGCACGAGTAGAACACAAGTAGTTGTGGGTGATGGTTTGTACAATTTGCTTACCGCTACTAGTCCTATCTTGATTCAAGCGGCATTGTGGGATGAAGCGGCCCGACCGACCTTACACGACGCTTACGTGAGATGTTCCACTGATCGACATGCACTTGGTATAAGGTATAGGTGCCGCCTCCCACTTTAGTCGGATCAATTCGATGAAAAGGGTCCTTATGAAGGGTAAATAGCAATTGGCATATCACCGCTGTGGCTTTTATGAGGTAAGAAACGTTTGCAGAAACCCATAGCAGCCATCAGAAACATGCAACAACAATTAGAGGACGCCTAACTTGTTTTTGCAGGTATGCTATGTGATGTGATATGGCCAAAAGAATGTGATGAATTATATGTGATGTATGAGATTGATCATGTTCTTGTAATAGGAATCACGACTTGCATGTCGATGAGTATGACAATTCAAGTGGAGCCATAGGAGTTATCTTAATTTATTGTATGACCTGCGTGTCAATGAACAATGCCATGTAATTACTTTACTTTATTGCTAAACCGTTAGCCATAGTAGTAGAAGTAATAGGTGGCGAGACAACTTCATGGAGACACGATGATGGAGGTCATGATGATGGAGATCATGGTGTCATGCCGGTGACGATGATAATCATGGAGCCCCGAAGATGGAGATCAAAAGGAGCAAAATGATATTGGCCATATCATGTCACTATTTGATTGCATGTGATATTTATCATGTTTTACATCTTATTTGCTTAGAACGACGGTAGCTTAATAAAGATGATCCCTCGCAATAATGTCAAGAAAAGTGTTCCTCTAACTATGCACCGCTATGGAAGGTTCGTTGTTTTGAAGCACCACGTGATGGGGTGTGATAGATTCTAATGTTCAATACAACCGTGTAAGCTGCATTTTTACACACCTAATACACTTAGGTTGACTTGACGAGCCTAGCATGTACAGCATATGGCCTCGAACACTAAGACCGAAGGTCGAACATGAGTCGATAGAAGATACGATCAACATGAAGATGTTCATCGACGATGACTAGTCCATCTCACGTGATGATCGGACACGGCCTAGTTGACTCGGATCATGTATCACTTAGATGACTAGAGGATGTCTATTCGAGTGGGAGTTCATAAGATGAACTTAATTATCCCTAACATAGTCAAAAAGGTTTTTGCAATTATGTCGAGAGCTCGCGCTTTTAGTTCTATTGTTTTAGATATGTTCCAAGAGAAAATTCAATTGAAAGTTGATAGTAGCAATTATGCGGACTAGGTCCAGAACCGAGGATTGTCCTCGCTGCTTCAGAGAAGGCTTATGTCCTTAATGCACCGCCGGCATAAGCCAACCCCTAACGCCGTTCGTGGATGTTGTGAACATCCGATATACACGCTTTTGATAACTACGTGATAGTTCAAGAATGTTAAACGGTTTAGAGTTGAGGCATCAAGACGATTTCAAACATCGCGAACATATGAGATGTTTCGAGGGCTGAATTGGGATTTCGTGCTCGTGCCCACGCCAAGAGGTATAAGACCTCCGACAAGTTTCTTAGCCTCGCAAACTAAGGGAGAAAAGCTCAATCATTGAGCTTGTGCTCGATTGTCTAGTACAACAATCACTTGAATCAAGGGAGTTAATCTTCCATGAGATAGTGATGTTTCTCCAAAGTCATTTCCACCAAGCTACTAGAGCTTTGTGATGAACTATAACATATCAGGGATAGATATGATGATCCTGAGCTATTCGCGATGTTTGACAATCGCGAAAGTAGAAGTCAAGTAGGAGCATCAATTGTCGATGGTTAGTTAAAACCACTAGTTTCAAGAAGGTCAAGGGCAAGAAAGGATACTTCATGAAACGACAAATCAGCTTGTCGCCGAAAGTGAAGAAACCCAAAGTTTGAACCTATCCGAGACTAAGTGCTTCAGTAATGAGGGGAACAATCATTTGGCGTAACTACCCTAGATATCGGTAGATGAGAAGGCCGCAAGGTCGAGAAATATATTGATATACATTATATTAATGTGTACTTTACTAGTACTCCCAAAGAGCACCGTGGTATTAGATACCGGTTCGCTGCTAAGTGTTAGTAACTCAAATAAAAGCTACTGAACAAATGGAGACTAGCTAAAGGTGAGATGACTAGATGTGTTGAAGTGTTTCCAAGCTTGATATAATCAAGCATCGTGATACCCTCTACCATCGAGAATGGTTTTAGACCTAAATAATTGTTATTTGTGTTTATGCTGAGCATAGACATGATTGATTATGTCTATCGTAATACGGTCATTCATTCAAGGAGAATAATAGTTACTCGCATTATTTGAATAATACCTCTCAATGGTCTTACACCTAAAATGAATGGTTTATTGAATCTCGATCGAAGGATACACATGTTCATGCCAAAAGATATAAGATAGTAATGATGTAGTGCCACCTACTTGTGGCATCGCCATTTGAGTCGATTGGTATAAAATATGAAGAAGCTCCATGTTGATGGATCTTGGACTCACCTGCTTTTGAAAAGATTGAGACATGTGAACCATGTATATTGGTATATACGCATGAAGAAACTCCATGCAGATGGACCGCTTTGGACTCACTTGATTTTGAATCACTTGAGACATGCAAATCATACCACATGGGCAAGATGACCAAAGCCTGCCAAAGAAATGGAACAAGAAAGCAACTTGTTGGAAGTAATACATTTTGATGTGTGCAGTCCAATGAGTGCCGAGGCACGCAGTGATATCGCTATGTTCTTACTTCTGCGTATGATTTGAGTAGATACCGAGTATATTTACTTGATGAATCACAAATCTGAATTGTTGAAAGGTTCAAGTAATTTCAGAGTGAAGTTGAGATCGTCCGGATGACAGAGGATAATAATGTCTATGATATGATCATAGAGATGAGTATCTCGAGTTACGAAGTTTGGCATACAATTAAGTCATTGTGGAAATTGTTTCACAACCATACCACCCGAACACCATAGTGTGATGGTGTGTCCGAACATCATAATCGCACCCTATTGATATATGGTGCATACCATGATGTCTCTTATCGAATTACTCACTATCGCTTATGGGTTAGGCATTAGAGACAACCATTCACTTTAAACAGGCACCACGTAATTCCGCTGAGATGACACCGTGATGAACTATGGTTTAGAGAAACCTAAGATGTCATTTCTTAAATGTTTGGGATCGGGCGACGCTTATGTGAAAAGTTTTAGCCTCGATAAGCTCGAACCCAAAGCGGATAAATGCATCTTCATAGGACACCCAAAACACTTGGGTATACTCTGCCCCGGCCCTAAGCAAAAGGGATTGTTTCTAGAACCGGTCCTTTCTCGAGGAAAGTTTCTTGAAAGAATTGAGTGGAGGATGGTGGAGACTTGATGAGGTTATTGAACCATCACTTCAACTAGTGTAGCAGCAAGCACATGAAGTTGTTCCTATGGCGCCTACACCAATTAAAGTGGAAGCTAATGATAGTGATCATGAAACTTTCATCAAGTCACTACTAAACCTTGTAGGTCGACAAGAATGCATACTACTTCAGTGGTACTTAATCCGCTCTTGGAGGACATGTTGCTAGTCAACAATGAACCTACGAAAGCTATGGAGAAGGATGGTGGGCCCGATTCCATTTAATGGCTCGAGGCCATAAAATCCGAGAGAGGATCCATGTATGAAAACAAAGTATAGACTTTGGAGGAACTACTGATGGTCGAAGGTCAGTTGAGTATGATGGATTTTAAAAAGGAAGATGCATAATGATGGTATGTGTCACCATTAAGAAAGCTCGACTTGTCACTAAGATGTTTTCCGACAAGTTCAAGGAGTTGACTACGGTGAGATTCTTTCACCAGAGCGATGCTAAGAGTCTGCTGGAATTGTATTAACAAGCCATCGCATTATTTATGAAATCTTATGATAGGATGTCAAAACATTGTTTCTCAACAATTTTCTTGAGGAAAGGTTGCATGTGATACAAACCGTAAGGTTTTTGTCAATCCTAAAAGATGCTGACAAGTATGCAAAGCTCCAGTAGTCCTTCTAAGGAATGGAGAAAGCATCTCAGAGATGGAATATACGCTTTGATGAGATGATCAAAGACTTTGGGTTTATACAAAGTTTATGAGAAACTTGTATTTCCAAAGAAGTGAGGGAGCACTATAGCATTTCGATGAGTATATGTTATTCGATATATTGTCGATCGGAAATGATGTAGAATTTCTGAAAGCATATAGGGTTATTTGAAAGCTTTTCAATTAAAACCTCGATTAAGCGGCTTGAACATTAAGCATCAAGATCTATGAGGATAGATCAAAATTGCTTGATAGTACTTTCAAATGAGCACATACTCGATCAAGGAAATATGCCCTAGAGGCAATAATAAAGTTATTATTTATTTCCTCATATCATGATAAATGTTTATTATTCATGCTAGAATTGTATTAACCTAAACATAATACATGTGTGAATACATAGACAAACATATAGTCACTACTATGCCTCTACTTGACTAGCCTCATTAATCAAAGATGGTTATGTTTCCTAACCATAGACATGTGTTGTCATTTGATTAATGGACACATCATTAGGAGAATGATTTGACTTACATGACCCATCCAAGCTAGTTTAGCACTTGATCGCTTAGTATATTGCTATTGCTTTCTTCATGACTTATACATGTTCCTCCTATAACTATGAGATTATGCAACTCCCGCTATCGGAGGAACACTTAGTGTGCTACCAAACGTCACAACGAATCGGGTGATTATAAAGGAGCTCTACAGTGTCTCCAAAGGTACATGTTGAGTTGGCGGATTTCGAGATTATTAGGTTTTGTCACTCGATTGCCTGAGAGGTATCTTCCGGCCTTCCCTGTAATGCACATCCCTATAAGCCTTGGAAGCAATGTAACCAATGAGTTAGTTATGGAATGATGCATTATGTAATCTAGTAAAGAGATTCTTTGTGAACGAGATTTAACTAGGTATTGATACCAACGATCGAATCTCAGCAAGTAACATATAGATGACAAAGGAACAACGATGTTGTTATGCGTTTCGACCGATAAAGATCTTCGCTGAATATGTAGGAACCAATATGGGCATCCAAGTTCCGCTTATTGGTTATCAATCGAGAATAGTTCTAGGTCATGTCTACATAGTTCTCGAACCTGTGAGGGTCTCGTGACGCTTAACGCTACGATGACAGCTTTATTATGAGTTTATAAGTTTTGATGTAATCAAGTTTGTTTAGAGTCCCTGATGTGATCACTGACATGACGAGGAGTCTCAAATGGTCGAGACATAAAGATTGATATATTGGACGACTCATATTCGACACCGGAAGTGTTCCTGGACGTTTTAGGAAAATCGGAGTGCCGGAGGGTTACCGAACCCCCCGGAGAAGTAATGGGCCCTATGGGCCTTAGTGGAGAGAGAGAGGGGCAAGCTGATGGGTCACAAGGCCTCCCTCCGGGTCCGAATTGGACTAGAGGGGGGCGCGCCTCTTCCCTCTCCCTCCCTCCTCCTTTCCTCTAGTAGGAGTAGGAAAGGGGAGTCTCATTCCTACTAGGAGGAGGACTCTCCTCCCGGCCCAGCTCTAGGGCCGCCCTCCCCCTTGCTCCTTTATATACGGGGCAGGTGGAGGGGGGCACCAGACACACAAGTCGATCCACGGATCGCCTTAAGCCGCGGTGCGCCCTCCACCATATTCCACCTCGGCCATATCATCGCGAGTTTAGGCGGCTCTCCACGGTAGAGAATCATCATCATCACCACGCCGTCAGGCCGACGGAATTCATCCTCAAGCTTTTGCCGGATCTAGCCCGGGATCGCTATCGAAATGAACGCAGTTGAACTTGGAGGTGCCCCTACGCTCGCGGCTTGGATCGGTCGGATCGTGAAGACGACGTATCACAATAAATCGCAGATTGTCATAACGCTCCGCTTACGCCTCACTTTAGTACGTGGACAATACTTCCCTCTCGCCTATGCTATCACCATGATCTTTTGCGTAGCGAGGGAAATTTTTGAAATTAC
>JAHHZJ010006301.1:0-19022 GCA_021437245.1 Aegilops speltoides | reverse complement strand
GTCCGCTGACGGCGACGGAGACTCGCAGCGAGGGCGACAGCGATTTATGGAGACGATCCGAGACCGATGGCGACGGCAAGAAGGGTTGTGGGGGCGAGCGCTGAAGGAGAAATCAACACGCGCACACCTGAGTATATATACCCTTTGTCGTGGGGACCGAAGTTGTAAAACTCGGTGGCACTAAGATGGATAACTCGCAGGCGTTATGCACTTCGTCACGCCGAAAATCACAACTCGGTTTCACCGAGGTGAAAACCTAGATCAGTCCAAATGCTTTCGTTCGACCGAGTTTGAGTGGGTTGGTCTGACCAAATCACTTAGAAGGTTTTGGAAGTTAGCCTTGACGGATCGGTGGCTCCGAGTGCTCCTCACCTGAGGGTCCGAAATGACTTGTTCAAAATTTGTGATGTAAGCATGAATAGAATTTGAGACAAGAAAGCATAGATAGCTAGGAGGTACTTAGGCATTCTTGTCCATCCATTTGGTCGAAAAATCAAAACGACCAAAACAACAAATGGATGTCCTTGAATGGATAAAATCATGCATCCAACATGCTCACACAATAAGATAGCAAATGAAATATGTGTCAAACATGCACAATCAAAACTCTAGCTACTATCACACAATTTGTCGATGACTAGGTCATCTTTATATGAGTATATTGACTTAGGAGCCAAATGAGAACATTTGATCATAGGTCATACTCATCGCTTAAGCACAAGTGGGGTTACCACTTTACATAAAGCATTGATGTGTTCACATCATTTGAAGATGCTTTAGCTCAATTTTTTAGAGCAAAGCTCCCCTAGATGTGAGAACCCTTTAAAGGGTCAAACTAACCTTGGGTTGTCGAGAAGACTTCATGTAGATGTTGAAGATGTGGATGCTCAATGTTGATGAAGGTCATCAAGAGTTTGGAGCAATCCTTTGATTCGGCACTTTCAATACCTACATGGGTTAGTCCCACAAGGAACAAACAAGGATATCCATGGACATAGATTGAAGTTCACAATAGATGATGTCCATGAAAGCAATGATTACCTTGTCCCTTGACTTACCAACAAGAGGGTTTGTGACTCCATGAACTAGTGCAAGATGTGGAAGTTGATTGCACAAGTTTTTGCCAAAATGAATGTGAGTGAAGTATGTTGCGGAGTCACCCTCAAGAACTTTCTAGTTCTTCTTCTTCGATCCACATCATCTTGATGGGAATCCTTGGGGTTGTAGTTGAGCTTGACGAAGTAGAACTTGACTTTTCCTTGGGAACCCACTTGACCATGGCTTGAGGTGCTTCAACAAATGCATCAATCTCCTCTTGAAGCTTGTCCTTGCCTTTTAGCTTGTGGTCTTGTGGTGGAAGGTCATCTTGAGCTTGTTCCACATTGGAAGAAGTAGGATCATACTTCTCCTTTTGAGGAATAAACTGTGGATTAGGATATTGACCTTCTTCCCATTCAACACCTTCGGCGTGAACTTTCGCTTCAAAACCAATTCCTTGATTCTTCCGTGCCTTCCTTGCTTAAGTAACAATTTCTCAAAGTTCTTGCTTCCGCAAGGCTCTTGTAGACACCTTTCTATAATCCCTTTCAATAAACTATTTTCTTGCTCAAGTGTAACTTGGCTTGAAACATTGTTAGTGGAATCAAGAGAACTACTAGAAGCAACAATATTGGATTTAGCATGGTTATTGTTACTACTAGATGAAGAATTTTTCTTATGCTTGTCATGCTTAGTTTTAATGGGTGGCAAGAAATTAGACAAGAGAAGTCGCTTGGCAAGATATGAAGAACTCTTCTTTCAAGATCGCATTGATTGCTTTAGAAACTCATGTTCTTGCTCTAGAGTGAGCTTCTCGGTGTAGCTTCTCATGAGATCTTAGGAGCTCTCTATGATCTTCTTGAGTTGTTTCATGAGCTAACTTAAGAGTGTTTAGTTATTTAGTTAGACGCTCAATCTCCTTCATAGCATTGTCATTCGACTCTTCTCGACTATAAAGACTACTAGCATGTTCATCGTTACTAGGTTCATTGGATTTATCATGTAATAGCTCATCTTCACCAAGCAAGTCATCCTCATCACTATCAAAGTCAATGAATTCAGGGTGTGATACCTTGGGGCCTTTAGCCATGAAGCATCTTCCAATTCCCTCATTTGGTGAATCAAATAAGTCATAGGAGTTGGAGTTGGAGGATACGAGAGCAAGACCGCAACACCTTCATCTTGACGTAGTCGGAGTTGGAGTGATAGCTTCTTCGGATTGATTGTCTGAGTCGAGCCGAGACCCATTCACCTACATGAGCTTGATGTTTTCTTCTTGTGTAGCTCCTTGATGACTTGTCTTTCCTCTCCTAATCCTTGCTTCTCGAGAGGGTCTTCGCTCATAACGATCATCTCTACTCCTTCTCTCTTCCGAGGTGACTCATCTCTTGAGCTTCTTCTTCTTGGAGATTCTTCTCTTCTTGGGGAGCCAACACTCATTTGAGTAGTGTCCGGTCTTCCACAATTGTAGCAGTTTCGATCACGACTAGAAGATCTCTTTTCATCATATGATCTAGACTTTGAGCTTCTCTTTGCTTTTACTCTTGTAGAATTTGTAAGTTCTTGACCATTAGGCTTATCTCTTCATTGGAAACTAGCTTGTCACTTGAGGTTGTGGGAGCATCACTTGTAGCTTTGTATGCACCACTTGACTTGTTGTGAAGCTCTTCCTTATCCTTAAGTGTCATCTCATGAGCAACAATTCTTCCAATGACTTCGTTGGCTTGAGATTCTTGTAGTTTGGCATCATTTGGATCAAGGTGCACACGGTGTCATACTTTCCATCCAAAGCTCGAGAATCTTCTTGATGATGAATCGGTCGGTCATTTCTTCGCTTCCTAAGCCGGCAATCTCATTTGTGATGAGAGCAAGCCTAGAGTACATTTCAAGAATTCTTCACCTTCCTTCATCTTGAACTTGTCAAGTCGACCTTGAAGAACATCTAGCTTTGATTCCTTCACGGACTCGGTACCTTCGTGCATCTCAACCAAAGTATCCCAAATCTCTTTGCATTCTCAAGACGGCTGATTTTGTTGAACTCCCTGACACAAAGTGTCGGTATTAAGGTAGGGGGTACCTCAAGACTTCAACTTGTGCATCGGGCAATGCAGCCCCCGTAGTGGATCCACCATATGCTTGCCGGAGACCATTCCGCCCATACCAAGCCATTCAAGAACAAAGTGCACAAGGCAGAGAGTTAAGACCCAAGAGGAGCTTGCCGGAAGGCCGCTCTGTGCTCAAGACTACATCACTCACGAAGTCCTCAAGCAGAGGAGCTCGCGGGAAACTAGAAGATCACATCATAGAAGACACGCTGGCGCTATACGCCAAGGGCCCGGGAGCATAGTTACAAGTCTGACAAGCCCCCGGCCCGATAAGATCAAGGCCCCTGCAAGGTACTTGCCGGAGAATCGCCATGCGTTCGCACTCCAGCTCATCGCCCACGCTCGCCTTCAGCCTTTCTCCAGAGACGCTGGGCGGTGGTCTGTGCTGCATGAGGGTGCGGTGGCACTCCACGGTGGTGGCTCCATCGCGTGGCAAACGAAGACACAAGGGCGGAGCTTTTGGGGCGACGGCGACGGCATTTAATGCTCTTGTCCCCTCCGCAAAAGTAGGTAGAATCCACCGTCATGCAATCGTAGCTGCACTGCTCCCGACTGCTCCAACTACCACCTCTTTTACATTTTTACCTCTACCCTACGCTGACACCTGTCGGTGACCCCTTGCCCTATAAAAGGAGGCCCATGCACAACGAGAGGGGTTCGAGGTTTAGCTACTCGCGAGGCTCGAACCCTTGGCAACTCTAGCGCTCGGATTCGGCCGGTTCCACACACCACACCGCCACTCGCCGCATTCTCGAGCAAGATCAAATACAACACAAAGCAGCAGAGGGTTTACGCGACCATCGCGTCTGCCGGGTAAAATCTCGCCCAAGATCGCCGATCCGCTTCTCCGCGATCCTCCGCCTCGCATCAACACACGGCGGCCGCCCCGGCGCCCCATAGGTGTCGCCCACCCCATCGCAAGACGACATCTTTGGCGCGCCAGAGGGCGCCGAGGTTGTGCGGACTGATCCGGCGTCGCTGCCGAGCTCTTTCATCAACCTCTCCAGCCTCGCCGCTTCATCGACAATCGCGCCATGGCCTCAAGACGAGGGCCTCAAGGGTTGCGACTGCTCATGTTTCACCCACCGCCACCGGAGCAGCGCGGGCGGAGGAGATGTTGCCGATAGGGTGGACAGCGGCAGGGCACTCGCGGCGCCACCAGATCAGGGATGGCGATGACCGCGCCGTCTCCGCAGATCCACGCCCATCCCAAAGACACGCCGACCAAGCAGCGCCATACCACGAGAGGTGGTATCCGCCGGGCAAGGATAAGCCGGAGGCTCGCGGACGCCCGGACCGCGCCTGCATGAGCAAAGCGAAGTGCCGGGCAGGGTTTTTGCCTCCTATCGCTACTAGGAGTCCGAGCATATCTCGTTCTCGCGCCGCCGCCCGCTCCTCCGCCGCAAGCGATTTCTCGAGCGCTATGTCTGCCGCCGAGGACGCGCCATCGAGCTCTAAGTCCGCAAGGACGGCTCGTGCTCACTCCGACAAGCGCGCCTCTGAACGCTTATAAGCCCGGCAGGATAGCTCGTGCTCGTTCGCAAACGCACTCCTCGGTGCGCGCCGCCGAGGACGCACTCATTGAGCTCCACCAGAAGTGCAAAGAAACAAGAAAAGAAAAGCTAAGTCGCCGAGCCTTCGTGCAGCACTTTAATTCCATGCTTTTTATATGTTATATCCTCGCAAGATTCGCCCTTTGTACGCTAAACCTCGGCGCGGAGGAGCTCGCTCGTGAACGGTCGCACCTTACTTTGCTTCAACATGCTCAACGAAGTTAAGAGGAGTGCACCAGCTTCGCACTCGCTTCGCTTCGAAGTCCGCCAGAAGTTGCTGCCGCGACTAGACGCTGAAGGTTGCTTGCCGGAGGCGACACCGCCAGCGGCTGCTGATGTTCCGCGACTCAGAAGCGCAGTTAAGCACCGCAAGTTACCTAGAAGCGAGGGCTAAAGCGCCGCAGGATGCAGAGTAGGGTGTAACGTGGCGAGCCCCGCCGTGAGATGTCCTGGTATGAGAGGCTTGCGCGAGAGGAGCCAAGTTGTGGTCCGGCTATGCATTTGTTTTGTTTCCGAGTCCGCCAACAAACACAAGTGTGTCTGCTGCACCTTATCTTGCTTTCGAGCCGCTCAGAAGTTAGCGCGAATCGCCCGACAAGGTTGCTTGTCGGAAGCGACGCCGCCAATGGGCTGTCCCATGGCAAGCGTGTTCGCCCGCAAGTTCCCCAAGAGCGAGAGTACAAACATACGAGGGGCAAGGCACGCATCGATTGCCTAGTCGAGATTCATATACGCATACATATACATGAAGCTGCCGATATCTACCTCAGCTGTTTTCATGACTGAAATTGCAGCGACAAGGAGGAACCGAAGACCACACCAGACCTAAGGTCCGCAAGTCCGGTCGCCGGGCTGCGGGTGCCAAGGTTCTTCTCGCAAGCCAGCTCATGGGCTGCGAAGCGCAAGATTCGCCTCCGCAAGCTAGGGTTGCTGGGGCTGCGATATCGATAAGTTTTTCATCCTCGCATGCATCCTCCCGTGGACCGGAAATGCGGATCGCTTTGAACGAAAGCGTGTCTTGTAAAACCTGACGTGGAGGAACCGAAGTCGGTCTAGTTATGCATTTGGTTTGTTTCCGAGTCCGCCAACAAACACAAGTGTGCCGCTGCACCTTATCTTGCTTTCGAGCCTCGCCAGAAGTTGCTGCAGAATCGCCCGGCAAGGTTGCTTGCCGGAAGCGACACCGCCAGGGCTGTCCCGCTGACGCAAGCGTGTTCACCCCGCAAGCTCCCGATAGCTGAAGAACACACAAGGCACGCAGAAGTAAAAGACTCATCCGCAAGCTTTCCTCTTTTCATTAAAAACATCCAATTTAGTACAAGTCCATAGAGGATGAAAACATGATAGAGAGGATTACAAGTTCTTAATGCAGCTAATGCCCGAGGGCTTACAAATTAAAAAGATAAGGTGCCTGGATCCTCTCCTGCTTCTCTGCTCAGAGTTCGTGAGGTAGGTCAAGGAGCCCCTGAAGATGAGCTCTGCGGGAAGGAGGCCCCTGCAAGAAGAGCTTGTCTGAGAAGGGCGAAGGAGCGCCTAGGAGAGCGTGGCGGTGACGCCGCTGGCCCCAGAGCTGCGCAAGGTGACGGGCATGGGGAAGGCCGACGAGCCAGCGACAAGTCCCTCGCCCACGGAGAGCCACGGCGCCAGAAGGCACCAAGAGAACTTCCGGGCCGCCAGAGCTTGGGAGTCGGAGGCGAGGAGGCAGAGCTTGAAGACGGGTAGTGGGACGCCAAGACGCTATCGAGGGCTACTCGCCTGTCGCGACGAGCTGCCTTGCCGCCACTCCCTCTTCCTCTTCCGCAGCCTCCCACGCCCGCCAAGAAGACGGCCCCGGAGTTAGGAGGCCGGCAACCCTGAAGATGGGGTTGCCGTGGCGAGGCAGCGTGTCCGACGCCTAGTCGGACTCCGCCATCCCCTCGCGCCGCTGCCGCCTCCTCGCTACTCTCGCCGAGGAGGGGCTTCGCTATCCGAGGAGCTGTCCACACAGCAAGCGCACCCGGGTTCCATAGTCGCCAAGACCTTGACGGCGAGGGAGGTCACCATCCAATAACTTGAAATGGAGGGTGAACCCCGCCGCAGCTATGGATCCGGCGATGTCTTCCACCCTGGTCGAAGAACATCACGCCGGGCTGGGGACACGACACTCACCCGAAAGTGCCGCTGATCCCGCAGCCCTCGCGCGTAGCTCCATCACGTTGGTGGATCCGTCCCATCGCGCCGCGAACGGGACCGGCAGCCGGAGGCGACGACGAGGCGCCTGCAAGCTTGATGAAGAACTCCGGGTCATCTCCGTGTGGACCGCACCATGGTCGAGACGCCGGGAGACGGAGGAGGCACGCCACCATGACCGCTCTCTCGCCGCCACGCACGCGCCTCGCCCACGGCCACGCCCTTCCTCTCTCCTGAGCGGCCCGCCGCCACGGAGCAGGATGGGGAATGGAGCGCTGCCGAAGCGACTCGCCGCCACCGTCAAGGGCCGGATTCTCCTCCATGGCGGCAAGAAGAATGTAAGATGAAGATGAAGGAGAAGCGGATGAGTGTGGCCATTGTGCACCCCTTCCGCCTTTTAAAGGGCGAGGTGGGCTCAACCGCCTGGCCGACCAATCAGAAGCAAGGAGGCCAGAGGAGCGGGCCGACTCGCTTTCTCCGCCTGCGTGACGGCTCGGTTCTCCATTTCCGCCCACCACCCCATGCATGAGGGCCGCGGATAAAAAGTGGAGCCGAGCGACGGTGAAGCGACCGCCGCGCCACGATCACGGGTGGATGCCTTAGGCGCATGCGCCGCCCACGCCTCCCACGACGCCGAATCGACGCGGCGCTTGTGGGAAGCGCGGATGCGCAGGGATTCGACGCGCATGGCTGCGCGTCTGCAGATGCCTTTGGCCTGCCCAACAGCCGCACCGCTAGGTGGCCCAGCCCGGGCTCCTGCCGGATTAAGGTAGGGGGTACCTCAAGACTTCAACTTGTGCATCGGGCAATCGAGCTCCCCGTAGCGGATCCACCATATGCTTGCCGGAGACCATTCCGCCCATACCAAGCCATTCAAGAACAAAGTGCACAAGGCAGAAGTTAAGACCCCGCAAGAGGAGCTTGCCGGAAGGCCGCTCTGTGCTCAAGACTACATCACTCACGAAGTCCTCGCGAGAGGAGCTCGCCGGGAAACTAGAAGATCACATCATAGAAGACACGCGGCGCTATACGCCACGCAAGGGCCCGGGAGCGCAAGTTACAAGTCGACAAGCCCCCGCCCGATAAGATTAAGGCCCCGCAAGGTACTTGCCGGAGAATCAGCCAGGTCTCGCACTCCACTCATCGCCCACGCCGCTTTCATTTTCTCCGAGACGCTGCTGGGGTGGTCAGGCGATGAGGGTGCGTGGCACTCCACGGTGGTGGCTCCATCGCCGTGGCAAACGAAGACACAAGGGCGGAGCTTTTGGGGCGACGGCGACGGCATTTAATGCTCTTGTCCCTCTCCAAAAGTAGGTAGAATCCATCGCTCATGCAATCAGAGTCGACTGCTCCCGCAGACTGCTCCAACTACCACCTCTTTACATTTTTACCCTCTACCCTACGCTGACACCTGCGCGACCTCTGCCCTATAAAAGGAGGCCCATGCACAACGAGAGGGGGTTCGAGGTTTAGCTACTCGCGAGGCTCGAACCCTTGGCAACTCTAGCGCTCGATTCGGCTGGTTCCACACACCACACCGCCACTCGCCGCATTCTCGAGCAAGATCAAATACAACACAAAGCAGCAGAGGGTTTTACGCACCATCGCGTCCGGCTGGGTAAAATCCTCGCCAAGATCGCTCGATCCGCTTCTCCGCGATCCTCCGCCTCGCATCGAACACACAGGCTGCCCCGCCCCATAGGTGTCGCCCACCCCATCGCAAGCATTACACAAAGCATTGAAGAGAATGTCACAAGCTTGAGCATTGTTTTGCAACATCCGCAATTCTTCCGCTAGAAGCCGCTGATCCGAACTTTTCCTTCCTCAAGAATTCACCTTGCATACCAACACAAATAATGCCCCATGCGGCGGTTATGGCCAAGAATATGCATTTTCATTTTATGCTTCCAACTAGCAAAGTTTGTACCATCAAAGTAAGGACCTCTATGAAAATTACCTCACTAGACGCCATACTCTCCTAGGTTGTGAAACCAAGCTTATGGAGTCCAATGCAATGAAAACCAATACAATGGAGACCAAAGCTCGATACCACTTGTAGGATCGAAGTATGTCTAGAGGGGGGTGATTAGACTACTTGATAATATAAAAGTTCAGCCTTTTGATAAAGACAAGTTTTTGGCAGATTCACAATTTTGATCAAGTCAAGTATCACCCACACATGCAATTCTAGAGTATAGGCAGCGGAAAGTAAATTGCACATGTAGTAAAGAGAGGTGGAGAAGAGCAAACGAATTTGGAGACGCGAGATTTTTCTCGTGGTTCCGATAGGTGGTGTTATCGCATTTCCACGCTGATGGAGACTTCAACCCACTGAGGGTAACGCCGCAGAGTCCACGGAGGGCTCCACCCACAAGGGTCCACGAAGAAGCAACCTTGTCTATGCCATCATGGCCTCACGCCCACGGAGGACTAGCCTTACTGGGTAGATCTTCACGAAGTAGGCGATCTCCTTGCCCTTACAAACTTCTTGGTTCAACTCCACATCTCGACGGAGGCTCCAAGCACACCTAACTAATCTAGGAGGCACCACCTCCAAAAGGTAATAGATGGTGTTGATGATGATGAACTCCTTGCTCTTGTGCTTCAAATGATAATCTCCCCAACACTCAACTCTCCTCACCGATTTGGCTGTGGTGGAAGAAAGGATTGAGTGGAAAGCAACTTGGGAAGGCTAGAGATCAAGTTTCATATGGTGGGAGTGGAGCAACTTGATCTCAACACAAGGGTAGGTAGTTCTCTCTCGTAAATGTAAGGTAGGAGTGGTAGTTCTTTCGATGGCTCTCTCCACTAATGAAGAGGGGTGGAGGGTATTTATAGCCTCCACACAAAATCCAACTGCTACAACATTTGACCAATCTCTGGGACCGAAGTTGACAACTCGTGAGACCGAAAGTTCAAATAATGTGAACGTTGGGATTTTCTGGGACCGAAAATACAATCTCGGCTTGTCCGATCCATGCAAAGACAAGAGCTTGCTAATCTTTGGGACTAACTTCATCATCTCGTGACACCGATTTGATGATGTAGTTACGTAAGCTTGGTAACTCAAGTTTCGTGAGACCGAGTTTAGAATCGAAAATCCGAAGTTTTCTAGGGTTTGGCTTTGTGGCTGAAGTGGTTCATCTCGTGTGACTGGTTTGGAAAATCGGGGACCGAGATTACTTATGAGTGTATATGGCAGTGAAAGTTGCGATAGTTTAGGAGATGTATCACTAAGCACTTTGAGCAACCAGATCATCATCATAACCTCATCCCCTTTAATAGTATTGGCTTTCCTATGGACTCAATGTGATCTTGGATCACTAAACCAAAATGGAGTCTTGAGCTTTTGCCAATGCTTGCCTTAGCATTTTGAGGGGTCCACTTCTTCAGCCCTGCCATACCCATATCATCGAACTTTCTAAATGATTCTCAAGTAACTTTTAGTTCAATGATATATATGTTGTTATTAATTACCAAAACCACCCGGGATTAGTTGCACTTTCAGCCTTCTTCATGTGCTCGGGCCTTTTCCAAAAGATGAGCTTCACAGCACTCGCCTTTCTTCAGTGCTCGGGCCTTTTCCAAAAGGTGAGCTTCACAGCATTCGCCTTTCTTCATGTGCCTGGCCTTATCAAAAAGATGAGCTTCACTGCATTTGCTTCTTCCCGTGCTCGGGCCTTATCCAAAAGATGAGCTTACAGCATTCGCTTCTTCATGTGCTCCTGGCCTTATCCAAAACGAGGAGCTTCACAGCATTCGCCTTCTTCATGTGCTCGGGCCTTTTTAGGGTAAACCTCCGAGGTGCCGGATGTTCCACGCTCGACAGTACTCTCCCGAGTCTCCAAGCGCTGAGCCGGGCCTCGAAACATGAATAACCTTGAACGGGCCTCCCACATGGAAGAGAGCTTATGCAGTCCCTCCCGAGAGGACCTACGGAGCACGAGGTCCCTACCTTGAGAGTTCTGGGTGGATGTTGCGGCAATGGTATCGCCAAGGCTTGCTGGTACCTTGCCGCACGCAGCAGTTCTCGACGACGCCTCCCCAAAGACGAGGTACATCCCGAATGGCGCCCAGAAGGCCTCATCGAACGCCAGACTCGCTGAACGACGCCGACTCGTGAGGGAGGACCGCTCGCACCGAGACCAGGAAGAAGGGGTCTCCCCACGGCTTGGTCACGCCAGTATGGATGGACCACAACACGGATCAAGCTCGCTCGCACCAACCTCTACCGCAGCCTCTAGTTTCTTCTTGAACTTCCCGGTCTTGAGGCCCCTCAGACTTCGGCTGCCCGCCGCCGGCCGCTGCTTCGGGTGCGCCACCAAAGCGTAGCATATTCTGCTCCAAGGTTAGCACAATACGCTTTGAAGAGGTTATCGTGAACCGGAACCGCTGTCGTGATGATGCAGTTCGCACTCAACCGCTCACGATGCCTTGATGAACTTGACCGCAGAATCAGCAGGATGGTGCGGACGGCCTCGACTTCAGCCCACTTGGTGAACTTGTCCATGGCGACGAGAGGTAGCGATAGCTCGGCGCTCGAGGAACGGGCCTGTGATATCCAGCCCTGCATACAAATGGCCACGTGAGGGGTATGGTTTGCACTTCCGCCGCCGATGGATCTCGCTGGCATGGAATTTGCAAGCCTCGCAAGCCTTCACTAGTTCGACAGGCCATTGAGCGCAGAGGCCAATAGAAACCGCTATGAACGCTTTGTCGACGAGGGTCCGTGATTTATTTAATGATGCCCACAGCCTCCACCGTATATCTTCCAACAGCCTTCCTTGCTCCCCGGTGATGCAACGCAGGACACATCGCTTTGTCATTTCCGTAGAGCTCTCCATCCCTCGATGCAAGATGTCGAGCTTGCCGCACCACACGCCTCGCTCTCCTCCTTCTCCAGCAGGTCCCTATGCTAAGTAGCTCCGAGCTCAGGATCCAAAGCACCCTCCCGAGGTTTCCATCGCCGAGCAAGCGTGTTCTCGAGGCCGGGCCACAGTGCCGGGCTCCCACGGCAGTGGTCGGGAAGCTCCACCCGAGGCTGTGCTGTTCGATAATGATGGCAGGCCGAGGGCTTGAAGAGCTGCCTCAAGACGCCGACTCGGGCAACCGCCTGAGGCTCGCTTGGCGGGTCGCCGGCCTCTTTACTAATGTCCAAGGCACATGTCGTAGCTCCAACCCCGTAATCGCTTCTCCATCTCAGGACCTCCGCAAGGTAGGCCTCCATGTGCTCATCTCTTGGCTCAGATACCTTGTTGGAGAAATCAACGAGGAGCTGCGAATCGCCTTGATAGTAAGGCGCTTCACCCCTAGGGCAACGGCGGCCTTCAAGCCCGCTTATCACCCCTCGATTGCTATATTGTTGAGACCTTTTCACCTGCTGAAGCAGAGCCGCACGACGTAGTACAGCTTGTCTTGAGGGGAGATATGAGCACCGCCCCAGCCCTCGCCATGCCCGGAGAACGCCTGTCAAGCACATGACCTAGCCTTTTGGCGCCAAGGCTCTTGGGAGAGGGATCGGTCCTCGCCGGCCTTGAGGTCCGGTGCTCGCCCATTCAGCCACGAAATTGCTAGCTGCACCCTTGATGACCCCGTTGTGCTGAATTCGAGCTGAAACGCTTGCAGCTTTAATGTTCCACTTGGCACCCTTCCGCCGAAAGTTAGGCTCCCGAGCACCCTTTCCAAGGGGTATGCCGAGACAACCTTGATCGGGTGACCTCGAAGTAGTGCCGAAGCTATGCGAGGCCACCAGCAAGACGAGGAGGAGCTTCGTGGCATGGGGTACCGTGCCTTGCATCCCGCAACACCGGCCGCAAAGTACACCGGTGCTCGACGAGGCTTGAGCGCTGGCGTGGTGGCGCCTCCAGAGGCCGTGGCGCCTGCTAAGCCGAGGGGCCTCCGAAGCTGGTTGCCTCGGGAGGGCCTCTCCGCTCCCAAGGCCTCAAGCGGCCGATCCTCCTCGGCCGTGGTAGCGACTGCTAGTCCTTTTGGTCCTGCTTGCCTTGACACGGTAGCAGCCGTGGCTTTGGTCCGATTCTCTCCCTAATCGCCACCAGAGCTGCTACCAAGGGAGTAAGGAGTGGCGGCGAGATAGAGTACCAAGGATCTTGAGGGCGGGGCCACCATCACCGAAGGGCGGGTTAAGTATCTCTTGAGATCTTGGAACGCATTGTCGGCTTCTTCTGCCCATTCAATGGGCCCCTTTTCTTCATCACCGAAGAAAGGCAGCCGCCCCTAACCTGGAGATGAAGCGCCCAACACACCACGCACCTGTGAGCTTCCTGATTTCTCTAAGGGTCTTTGTGGCCTCATGTCCTCGACGCCTTGACCTTTTCCGGTTGGCCTCGATGCCTCGTGGGACACGAGGAAGCCCAAGAGCTTGCCTCGAGGGGACTCCAAACACACACTTCTCCGGTTGAGCTGCAGGTTCACCGGCTGAGGCTTCGATGGTTTCTCTAGGTCTTGTATCGTGGTCTTGGCCTCACGAGACTTCTACTACGATGTCGCCGACATAAGCCTCCACATTCTTCCCGAGTCGGGCCCAAGGTGATGTGCATGAGCCGAAAGGTTGCCTCTGCATTGCGCAGTCCGAACGGCATGCATGTATAGCAAGACACCCCACACGGGTCGAAGGCCGTTTCTCCACGCCTTCCACCGCCATCTTGATCCGGTGATACCCAGAGAAGGCATCCAAGAAGCATAACAGTCACACTTAGCGTGGAATCGACGATCCGATCGATGCGAGGGAGCGAACAGATCTTGCGGAATGCTTTGTTGAGGTTGGTAAAGTCGACACACATGCGCCCTTCCTCCCTTCTTGGCACAACCACGGGTTGGCCAACCAACTGGATCTCGACTGCGAATAACCCACATGGCTTCTAGCTTATGGGTCTCCCGGACGATGAAGGCCTCGCTGGACTGCCTCCTCCCGCTTCACGGGCGCATGTTGGGGCACACGCTGAGGTGGTGCTCGACACGCTGGGATCCCGCCAACTCGATCGGGCTCCTGTGCTAACACCTTCTTGTTTGCGCCAGAACTTGACCAAGGCTTCTCCCGCCGGCCCGAGGTTGGCGCCTATGGTGAAAGTGGCGCAGTGGACCCGCCCGCCGTGTGTATTTGCTTGGTCTCGCTTTGTCTTGGGTGAACAATCGCTTTTCTTGGTTGGCGAGCCTGCTGGGCTTGGGGTTTCGCGTGGGCCGTGCCGCCGCTGCCTTGAGGGCGAGCTTGAGTACTGCACAAGATCTCCGTGTCCCGGCACGGTGAGGACGCCTGTTCCCGGCATCTTCATGAGGTTGTATTGTATCTCGATGCGGCTATATCTCCCACGTGTCGGGCACGACTTAGAGGCATAACCGCATTGAAAGCAATGTCGCAAGTGAGGTAATCTTCACACAACCCATGTAATACATAAGGAAAGAGATACATAGTTGGCTTACAATCGCCACTTCACACAATTACATGAATAAAGCATTACATCATCCAGATATACCAAGGTCCGACTACGGAACCAAAATAAAAGAAGAACCCCAAATGCATAAAGGTCCCCGATCGACCCAACCGGGCTCCACTATCGATCAACTAGAACGAAACAAAACAAAGGGCAAGATCTTCATCGAGCTCCTCCTTGAGCTTGGTTGCGCCACCGCCGTAACATAGGCACCGCAAACTGGTTTTGAAGTATCCGTGAGCCACGAGGACTCAGAATCCCATTACCATGGGTATCAAGACTAGCAAAGCTTAATGGGAAAGGAAGGGTAAAGTGGTGAGGTTGCAAGAATGACTAAGCAAGTGTGGTGGCTAACCAACGCAAAAGAGAGCGAGAAGAGAAACAAGCGGAACGGTCGAGAAGCTAGCAATGATCAAGAGGTGATCCCAACACCTACTTACGCCAAACATAACACGTAAACCGTGTTCACTTCCCTGACCACGAGAAGAGACCATCACGGCTACACACTCGGCTGATGTGTTTTAATTCGGATCCGTGTCAAGTTATCTACAACCGACATTAACAAATTCCCATCTGCCACATAACCGCTGGCACGGCTCTCGAAAGTTTAAACCCTGCAGGGTGTCCCAACTTAGCCCATGACAAGCTCTCGCGATCATCGGCGAATAGACCTTCACCCGAGACACTCCGATCGACTCGTATCCCGCACATCAAGACATTTCGACAATGGTAAAACAAGACCAGCAAGACCGCCTGATGCACCGGCTAATCCCGATAGGAGCTGCACATATCTCGCTCGTGGCAACACCGGATGAGACAAAGCTACAGTAAAACCAGACTGAAGTTGCCCCGAGGGGCCTCGAGGGCTCGGTTCGACCAACACTTAGACAAGCACCGCCCGGGGCTATATAAAGATGACCTCGAGAGAGCGACTCCAAGGGAAAAGTAGGTGGTGGTGAGGCAAATGGTAAAAGTCAATGTTGGGCCTTGCCGGACAAGTTTTATTCAAAGCGAACCGTCAGGGGTCGATAAATCACCCGACCGCCTAAGGGACGCAAAATCCGGGAACATAACACCAAGATGACGGAAACTAGGGCGGCAAGAGTGGAACAAAACACTGCATAAGGCCGAGCCTTCCACCCTTTACCAAATATATAGATGCATTAATAATATGAGAGATATTGTGATATCCCAACCAAAATCCTGTCCACCATGGAGAAATCTTCAACTTCACCGCAGCTAGCAACGCTTATAAGAGGGGCGGAGCACAGCGGTAACATAGCCAAACAACGGTTTGTATAGGAAAGGTGTCAAAGGTTAGGGTTCATGGCAATATGGGATGGCTGGACAAACAGTAATAGGTAGCGCAAAGATAGCGAAGAACGAGGCAACTAGCATAGCAATGATAGTAGTGAGATCCGTAGAAGCGGTCATCTTGCCTGAAATCCGCAAGGAAGAAGAACGAGTCCATGAAGAAGATGGACGAGGAAGCCGAACCAACCAAGACTAACGAATCCTCACGATCGCAACGTAAACGGAACTATCGAAAAGAAGCACACAACATGGTAAACACACCACACATGAACAAGGCAAGATGCACAACAAGCATGATGCATGACAAAGCTACATGAAGCTACTCATGGCAAGAGATGATGCAAACAAGAACAACACATCAAGGCAAGTTTAAATGAGGCCGAACAACATATAACAATTCCTAAGTCCTCATATGCAAATTTCGAAATTGGTCCAGAACTGAATAAACCTTGTGTTCAAGTTGTTAAACAGCAAGTTAAGATGCACCAAGATGATCTACACGAAATTCTAGTCAAGTTACATATAAAGTTCATTAGATTTGGAGCTACGGTCTAGAAGATATGAGCAAAACAAGTTAAACATGGCATCGATGCAAAATGCACCCAAACATCAAGCAAACGCACCAAAACAAGGATGCAACATGATAATATGGCACTACATGCAAAAACAAGCAAGTTTCATATAGAGCACACTCAAAACGGAGCAACGGTGCAACACACACACACTAAACAAGTCATAGCAATAATCATTCCAAAACAAAGAATAGGCATCTTACAAGCATCAAAACAATATGCTACAACACCCCAACATAATAACAAAATACATGGGCATGAAGTACACGTAAAGCATAACAAAACATGAACACCGAGCTATCTCCGAAATCACTAGAACATGCTCAAAATGACATGGAGATAATGCAAGTAATAACAATTTCGATTTAGCGTAAATAACATCAAAGTTGCAATGTTTAGACCTATCAAACAACATGTTACAGGAACTTATCATGGCAAACAAAGGCATGGCATGAATCTACTAATTTCATATATCAAAAGACCCTCATCGACCATGAGCCAAAAAGGCATAGAAAATATGATGACACCCATGTAAACATGGCAAGTTATATTACGATTTATACATGGCAGAACAACAATAAGTAGGCATGTTCGTGAGCTCGAACCACTCACCACAGAGCAATACATGGCATGGCAAGGAAACCAACAGTAAGAAGGCATGTTTATGAAGCTAAGCATGGCAAGATCAAGGTCATAGGGTGCATGGATCACTAGGAAAACACATGGGAACAAGTGAACTTAATGTTAACAGGCTGACAAATAACATTTTTAAGCAACTTTGGAGCAAGATATGAACATGTTCCAGCAGGCTATAATTGCAAACAAGGGCATGAATGGATAGAGCATGACATGTATATCAAAACATGTTTATAGAGCATCTTCAGATTATGCATATATTGATTAGTGGAAGCATGTTAACATGGCATCAAAATATAATGTAACTGTCAGAAAACAAAGAACAAAGAATTACCCTACTTTACAAGCTTGATACACTCAGCACACAACTCACAAAAATACATGGTCAACACCCCTGGAAATATGGCATGGCATAGTTCAACATTCATGTAGAGCTCAACCTCATAGGATGCACACATCAATCATGGCAAAATGATAAACGGCAAGTTCATAAGAAATGTAAACTAACAATCAAGCCCTTTTCCAACAAGATTTCGCATCAAGATGACCTCAAATGAAAATGATGCAATGGAATGAAATGAAGTACTGCCGAGACGAACAATTTCACATATTATATGCACTAAACGGAGCTACGGATGCGAGATGTGATGCAACGAATATGGCATGTCGATGACAAAATTCCGTGGACTTGGAAGAAATTTCACCGAGGGGGGGAGAAGTCAACGGCGGGTTCGGCGGGCTGCCGAGGAAGAAGATGCCGCGAAGCGCAGGGCGGCGAGGGCTACGGTGGCGGGCGGCCGGACTGCCGGACCAAGGCGGCGGAGGAGGTGGCGACGCGTCCGGGCGCCATGGCGGCGCTGGAGGCGACGGGCCGGCGAGGCGGCAGATCAACGGGCCGAGGGGTTCTGGCAGGGCGCGACCCGGAGCTGCGGCGCGACCGCGCAGCGGGGGAGAGCGCGGCGGCGCAAAGGAAGGCCGGCGGAGGAGGTCATGGGCGCCGGAGGTAGCGCGCGGCGGCAGGCAGCGAAGCCCGCGAGGGCTCACGACGACGGGCGGAGGCCGGAGGGCGCGGCGCCGACCGGCGGATCGGGCCTCGCCAGGGTCTGAGCGGGCCGGATGGGCTCCACGGGCCCGGCGCGATGTGGGCGCTTGAGGCGACGTGGCGGCGCCCCATAGGGCGCGAGGCGGCGGCGGTGATGTGGCGTCCGATTGGCCGGAGGAGGTGGCTGGCGCGGACATGTCCGTGAGGTTGAACGGTCCGCGCGCGAGGAAGAGGAAGGCTAGGTTGGACGCATAAAATTGAGGGATGCACATATTTATAGGTAGAGGGAGCTAGGAGAGTCCAAATGAGGAGCGAGCTGCCACGCGATCGTGATCGAACGACGATAGCATGGATGGGAGTTTGCTGGGCTTTGGGCCACTTTGAAGGTGTTGGCTGCAACAAAAGAGGCTTCATAGCTATCTTGCTAACTGCTGGAGTATCAAACACCTCCAAATGGCATTAAACTTGACAAAGCGGTTCACTGGCTATACCAAGGCCACTTGGCAAACCTCGGCCATTCCAAGAAAGTTCAACACCCGACAAGAGAAGAGGCAAAGGGGACGCGAGGGCATAGGAGTGCCGGATTGCAAAACGGACAACGGGAAAAGGCTCGATGCATGAGACGGACATGTATGCAAAATGAAATGCACATGATGACATGATAAAATGCATATGATGACATGGCAAAGTGCAACACGCAAGCAAATGACATGGCAACAACGGCGTAATAATCAAGGACACTGGCGACGGATCCGGGCGCTAAACACTCCACCACTACGTAGAGGATCTCGCCCCGAGATCTAGGATGGCACCAAGGGAAAAGGAAGAGGAAGATAAGAGGTAAACTAAGTTGTTCTTTGACTTAACGAGTGAAACCATGAACCTTGAGAGGTTGAGCAATTTAAAAGAAAGAGTATAACAGAGATGAACGAGATTGCAACCAATCCGCTAGAAAAGAGGAACAAAGAGAATTACGAAAATTTGAAGGTTGAAAGACATGGAAATAAGAGCTTCAGAACTAAAAGAATATGACCACATCGGTATAATGAGATAGCCAAGGAACAAGAATGACAAAATTTGGACAAAGACTCGCAGAAAAGAGAAGAAAATTTGATGAGATGAAAAGATATGGAAGAGATGACACA
>JAHHZJ010006300.1:0-17452 GCA_021437245.1 Aegilops speltoides | reverse complement strand
CTTCTACCATGATTTTTTATGTCATGGACGGTCCAAAGAATGTCATGCAGGTGCCCCCGGCCCGCCCAGGACGAAAAGTCCATTCCATCCAACCCGAAAATGCTAAACGGAGACCGAGCTCCATGGAGGCCTTTATTTGAAAACTTCAAATTTCAAACTTTTCAGCTTCAAACAATTCTGAAAATAAATGCACATATACCTAGAAACATAATGTACATGTATGCAAATTTTCAAATTGAAACACATTAAAATGTGAGCTACACAAAAAAGACAAATCTGAGGCTTTTTAGCATATGTACTGTTCATCTATACAGTCCATGATTTCGGTTTTTTTGTGCAGCTCGCAATACATGGTATTTCATCCAGAAAATTTTCACACATACACTTTACATCCTTGCATACATGTATTTATTTTCAAAAAAAATTGAAACTGAAATTTATGAATTTTGAATTTTTCAAAATAAAGGGCTCCATGGAGCTCGGTCTCCAAAATGCCCTACTCCTTCCAACAATCTTTTAGCACATCTTTGATTCACTTCAATCATATTGATGATATATTGTAGTCAAAAGAAGAAATGACTCAAGCTTACTTTCAAAATTTGTTAACTCTGGCACAAATAAGTAATTAATGTGTGGTCACGACTATATGTTTGTGTTGGCTATATATGTTGGGGTGATTCTTCCCATCATCCTCATAACCTATATTTCCTGCAAAAAATCAACATAAGGTGGCGTATATAGTTCACTCTGATATAGTATCCCCCTTATGTCTTGTCTTAGATATGTAGTCTGAGTTACTCTTGACTTCCCTTGCAATGACCACAACCATCTCTTGTTGCCCCGCATTTCACAATGACATATTTACATGATAGGGTGAACTCAATAGTGTTTAAGCTTTTGGGGAATCTTTGGTAGCACAGATGAAGACGAACATGGGTGGAATCAAAAGTGATGCAACCCACCTCTCATCCACGCACGACATGCCAAACTTATTCATGGAATGTATCATACCCTACTTTATAAACCTTTGGGACAGACTAGTCTAAACATGATTTAGTTCCTATGATACTCGCTTGGATCACAGTTGTAGGTATTTATTATCCAGTGCACAAGAACTAAAGAGGATATAAAGAACAACGAATGGAAAGTTACCACTTACTCTCATTCAATCCTAGCTAGAGCCAACAAACAATTAGCCAACGACTTTTCATTTGATAAAGATATTATTCAAGATGATACCAATTACACTCAGGGGCGCGAATTTTGGGACATGGTGCGCGAGGATGAAATCTGGGCTGTCCGTATGTGCTATGAGATTAGCACTTAATATAGCAAACTAATGAATACCAAAATGATACTGTTGGTTAATTTGACGAATACGTGTATGTGATACATGTGGGTTGAGCTAGATAGCTTAAATGTGTATTTTAATGGTGTTGTTTTCATTGCTATCCTGCCAATTCAAATGAATGTGCACATATCCTCATAATGTGGTGTTTTAATGAACTGTAAATACAAGTGATGCCATGCAGTGTATCCTCATGACTGATTTTGAGCTCATTTTTTTTTACTGAATTCTTATTTCTATGTATGTGGCATGCAACATTGTTTTTCCATCAATGGATATGTTGTTTAGTGTGTTTATACACATCTGGCGAGCTAAATGTATTACATGTACATCTAGTACATATACCACACCTATGGAAATTTCATGTTTTATCCTGTCATCTAATCATCTAGCCCTCCAGGTTTGAATGTGTTCTAACATGGTTTTTTCATGCTTTGCTCGACTGTGTTAATTATTTTCATAAATGAACCTGGGACATGAACATAAAATACTGGTGTTGGAGGAGCCGGTGAAGTACCATGAGACATTGAGTGGCACATGAAGAGAGAGAGAGAGAGAGAGAGAGAGAGAGAGAGAGAGAGAGAGATGAACTTCTGTACAACTACAATTCTACATCTTCATCTTTTTTTGAGAGAGAGATCTGAACATCTGTACAAATAAAATTCTACATCTTCATATTTTTTTTCTTCCAGAAGGAGCTCCATATCTCCATGGATGAGTTCTAGCTAGCCATGCACATGATCAGAGCGCAAGAACTAGAGAAGCAGGATGAATGAGAGAGGAGCTGCCGGATGGACAAGGGATGGTCTGCATGTTGCATTAGAAGATTTTGGGCGCCTTAATGTCCTGCCATCCATTTAAACAGAATTAATTTGTGACTCATTAAACGTATGGGTCAGGCTAAATGAATTTTTGTTTTTGGTGATTGGCTTGTGCGCATGGCATTCCTCCTCTCGTCAGTTTGCATGGATGGATAAGAGCTATCCAATGCTATTGAAATTGACATGCAATCAACAAGCGTCTCGTTTCAATGCATGAGGCTTCCTTGTGGGCCATCTCTTGGCGTGGTCAGATGTAATAAGCGAGCTATACCATTTGCATAGGGGGATGGAATCGAAAATGCATAGAAGCTCTCGGGTGCTACGCCCCCCTATATTCAAAAATAATTTAGTAATTCAAAAAAGTTAAAAAATGCCGGAACATTTTATGGAATCAAACATGACTAAGTATTGCACTCGTATCGAAAGATTAAATAGAAAATGACTCCTACTGTATCTGGAGTCAAAGATTTCCCCAAAAATGCTAGATACAAGTAATATTCATGTTATATTGTCATCATAAATTTGTTTTTTGCCCTGAAGTCAACAATTATTCCTTGGCCAAACTTTTTATGTGAGTACAATACGTAGTCACATTTGGTTCAAAAATATATCTAGGATTTTTTTGACTTTTTTGAATTATAAAATTATTTTTGAATATAGTGGGGTAGAGCACCCGAGTGCTCCTAATCCGCTTCCGGATGGAATTCAATATACACACTTGATATATCAAAGCTTCACAAATCACGTGGGAGTGGGTGGTTTTGATTCCGACCTCGCGTGGTTGCATGTTCACTCGTGATTTATCATTACACTCAGCCTCTATAATAACACAATATCAAGACTAAGTCGAGACAGCGAAGATGCACACAACCATAACGGATAAAAATAAGAAGGAAAATATAAATAAACAATCAATTGACTAATGAAATACATGAAGATAAACAAGTTACATGTACTTTGATGACAATGCATAATAAATACTAAAATTGCATCTATTTAAGACCACTTTTGCTTCGGTGCAACCCACATAAACACATCAACGGAGGATCTCTCCATACCCATTCATAATAAAGTTTAGAATGGTCTTTTTTAAAAATATGTCGCACGCACCGATACACGACATGCGTACATACTGCTTGTACACGACGCCCTCACCTTTTTTTTCTCTTTCTCTTTAATCTTCAAAAAATATGCATAGCTACAGATTCGACTCCTACCCTCAAGGTAATTACTTCAAGTTCTCGAACCAACCGGGCAGGTTATTTGTTGTGCCAACTTGCTTTAGTTTTCGCTTTTTATATCTTAAATGTAACTTCGTGAAATTTCAGGCCGAATTTTTTATGTTTCTCCAAATGGGGTTTGTTTGATTTTATTTTGGGTTTTCTTTTTTCTTTTCCTTTTTCCTTTTTATTTTTTTTCTGTTTTATCGAATGCATGAACTTTCTAAATTTTTTAAAAAATCAAATTAGTAAATAAAATTATCAAATTTATGAATCCTTTTCCATTTCTCAAAATTTTTAGTGATTTTTTTCAAATTCTTAAACATTTTTTTGAAAATGGATGAACTTTTTCAAATCTGTGAACGCTTGGGCCGGCCCGACTAGAGCGATGTCGTCGCCTAGTTAGGCCTAGGCCTAAGTACTTTTTTCATTTTTTTGTTTTTCTTCTCTTTTTTTATATATTCATTTTTTATTTTTTAACTTTATTATTTTTATAGAAACCTGTTCAAAAAATTGAAATATTGTTTGGAATACCCAAAAATGTTCTTTTTTCAAATATTTTTTACAAATTAAAAAATGTTTTGGAAATTCAGAAAATGTTCCCGTGTTTGAATTTTTTGTTAAAAAATTTAAGAAACGTTTTGTTTAAGAAAATTGACAATTTTTTAAAAAGTATGTGATTAGCAATAAGTGTTCAAAATTTTCATCAATGGTTGGGTGTTTGTTAAGGATTTTAAAGAAAGTGTTCAAGTTTGTAAAATTTTCATACGCAATTTGAAATTAAAAATTTCTTAATAAATTTAAAGAAATGGTTAAGATGTAAGAGAATGTTCATGTTAACTGAAATTGCAAGTAAGAAAAGAATTCAAACTAGGAAAAGACTACATGCTCACTGATGCACATGCTAGTCTACATACTCCTCAACTAGTGTTTTTTGGACTATAGATAAATGACCCCAACTACTTGTAGCAGCCTGGCACAGGCATATGAGGCATCCATGCCGGGTTTGAATGACTTCTGACACCGTTTGCACGTTGCGACATGTGCGGGCATTTATCGACCCTTTTTCACGAAGAAAACTTCAAAAAATGCAAAATTTGTGAAAAATCCAAACAACTTTGCATGATGCCTTAAATTGGTCATAGAAGTTGGTGAAAATAAATTTGGCGCCATTCGACATATGTCAAAAACAACATGCTTTCAAACGGACCCTATTGTCCAACCCAAACACCCTCCGTTGAACATGGTCTATTTTTAGGCATCCTTGAAATAACTCCAACTTTTGCAAGCAGGTGAAAATGCCAATGGTAGGCATACATGTCTGGTTTGAACGACTTTCGACACCGCATGCTAAATGTGACATGTCTGGCCATTTATCGAATTATTTTAACCGAGAAAAAGACAAGCTTTCAAATGCGCTTGACAGTTGTCTAGATTCTTCGCTCTTGATTCTTGCTCCAAATAAACGATTGCAAAGAGCCACATGGTCAATTTATAGCGACCAAGCAAGAAGGACAAGATGCCATGCCACCCCTCCTTACCTTCACTTAGGCTGGTCATAGTGGGGAGTAACTTAGACTAGTGTCATATGCATGATACTAGTCTAAGTTACTACCTTCATAATGCAAAGTAACATAATAGTAGTATCATGGATGGCTACATTTATTAACTTGTAGACTCATCTTGTCTCGGGAAGCGCTATGTTACAGTAACATATTATGTTACCACCTCTCATTAACTACTTGCCACGTAAGCAAAATTTTCTTGAAATGCGCTATGTTACTACCTAAGTTACTCCCACTATGACTAGCCTGACTTTATGGACGATAGAACACCCCTCCTTACCTACTTAATTTATGGACGACAGAACACCGCTGACTATATGTATAGTCAGAGCTGAGGCACATGTTTCTCAATGGTTCCGCCACTAATCTCACTGCAAATGGTAGCTACTTACGTCAAAAAAGTAAAGGGTGCATGTATGTATGTATGTGTGCTGTGAAAGTAGTCATGTATGCACCAGATGGTCTATCATCCATACAGGTAAGCAAAATGTTGCTGTCTGTGAAATACCGTGATGTATGGAGTGCACAAACTCAGCCTAGCATTTGTGTTTTTGTTTCAGTAAGGTCCACAATGAGACTGAAGCAGCCGGAAGATCATAGTAATTATGTCTAATCGCAACTTTTTGCACATTTTTTTGAAGGAAGCATGCAATGCATGGGCACACATTAAGAAAACATCACGAAAGATGGAGATCAGAAGCAACTGACATGAACAAAGTGCAAGCAATTAGAAGCAAGAACAACACCCGATTGCATGGCAAGCAGCCTTCTTGCTTGCGCTAGGAGTAACTGCATTGATGCAGAGAAGGCCGAAGCGATGGCAATCCTGGACAGGCAGAACCATCCATGCCGGAAGCGATGGTACTCTGCAACGACAGGGTCATGAACAAATTTATTTTTTTTTTAGAAAAGGGGGGAAACCCCGGCCTCTGCATCAGCACGATGCATACGGCCCTCTTATTAACAAAATAAAGTAGTACCAACATGGTTCCAAAGGTCCTCAAAAGTAAAAAAAGCAGGACAAGCTCACACAGAGCCCGAATAAGCTAGATACATCAACTAGCCACATCAAGATGCCACAACCGGCTGGGTAAACTAGGTAGGAATACTAAATACCTATCCTATTACATGACCGCCATCCAAACCGGTTGAAGATATCGAGCTACCATCTCCCAGCGGATAGACCCAAGAACCAAAAGCTCCTGGCCTCCGTGCGGGTGAGTAGCGACCACGAACGGATCGAGCCGTAGTCCGGAATAAAACCTGCAAAAAATGTATATATGATATTCTGTTAAAGACCAAATCGTTTCTGCAATTCCAGATAGTCCACAACAAAGCACAAACCCCAACCCGAATATGTCTCGCTAGGTTAGGCTCAATCCCATTAAGCCATGTCCCAAATAAAGCACTAACAGAATTCGGTGGTTTGATGTTGAAAGCAATGTGGACCGTCTGCGAGTACCCGCCAGCGGGCAATCAAAAAGAGGTGTTTAATAGTCTCATCCCGATCGCGAAACTATACCTAGTAGGTCCTGTCCAATTACGCTTCATCAAGTTATCCTTAGTTAAAATTACCTGTTTATGGACAAACCACATAAACACTTTTATTTTCAAAGGAACTTTGACATCCCAAACATGTTTGGACGTAGGAATGGAGTTCGAATTAATAACATCAATATACATTGATTTAACCGTGAATACTCCAGACCTAGTCAACTTCCAACGTAATTCATCGGGTTGTTGAGAAAGCTGGACATCCATCAGTCTCCTAACTAGACGGAGCCATTCTTTCCAACGATTGCCCGCTAGCACTCGTCTAAACTGAATATTAAGGGGGGCTAGATTGGAAGACCGAAGCAACGAGCACCTCCTTTCGTTGAACAATGCGATACAAAGAGGGATATTGGATGGCCAAGGGTGTGTCACCGAGCCAAGTATCCTCCCAGAAACGTATACTCGTGCCGTTTCCAACAACAAACTTTGTCCTATTAAACAGTGCCTGCTTGACCTTCATGAGACCCTTCCAGAAAGGCGAGTCAGTCGGTCTTACAGAGACCTGTGACAAAGTTTTTGACTGGAGGTACTTGCCGCGAAGGATCTGTGCCCACATAGCATCAGTCTCCGACGAAAGCTTCCACAGCCACTTGCTAAGAAGGCATTTATTCTTAATTTCGAGATTTTCAATACCTAGACCCCCTTGGTCTTTCGGTCTACAAATGATATCCCACTTAGCAAGCCTATATTTTCTTTTAAGCTCATCACCCTGCCAGAAGAACCGCGATCTATAGAAGTCCAGTCTCTTCCTAACACCAACTGGTACCTCAAAGAACGAAAGAAGAAACATCGTCATACTCGTAGCACCGAATTAATTAGGATTTACCGGCCTCCATATATGACATGAGTTTGCCCTTCCAGCAGCTCGGTTTCTTCTCAAATCGGTCCTCAATGCACTTCCATTCTCTGTTTGTTAGCCTACGATGGTGGATAGGAATCCCCAAGTATGAGAAAGGTAGCTCTCCCAACTCACATCCAAACAATTGCCTATAAGCATCCTGTTCATCTTTGGCCCTACCAAAACAGAACAGCTCGCTCTTATGAAAGTTTATCTTTAACCCGGTCAATTGTTCAAATAGGCATAAAACCAGCTTCATATTTCTTGCCTTAGCCAAGTCATGCTCCATAAAGATGATTGTATCATCAGCGTATTGTAGGATAGAGACACCTCCATCAACAAGATGAGGCACCAATCCACCTACTTGACCATTTTCCTTAGCCCTTCCTATCAAAACTGCCAACATATCTACCACAATGTTAAACAAGATAGGGGACATCGGGTCTCCTTGTCGTAGGCCTTTATGTGTCTGGAAATAGTGACCTATGTCATTATTAACTCTAATTCCCATACTACCTTTTTGCGTAAATGATTTAACCTGTCTGCGCCAGGCTTCATCAAACCCTTTCATACGCAAAGATTGTTGGAGAAATGGCCACTTTACCTTATCATACGCTTTCTCGAAATCCACTTTAAAAATCACTCCATCTAATTTCTTGGAGTAGATTTCATGGAGCGTTTCATGCAAGACTACCACCCCTTCTAGGATGTTTCTGTCTGGCATGAACGCGGTTTGGGACTGTTGCACCACAGAATGCGCAATCTATGTGAGCCTGTTGGTCCCGACCTTGGTGAAGATTTTGAAACTAACATTAAGGAGACAGATCGGCCTGAATTGCTCAATTCTGACCGCATCCGTCTTCTTAGGCAGTAGTGTGATAGTCCCAAAATTCAAGTGAAATAATTGAAGCTGTCCAGAGAATAGATCATTAAACATAGGTAGTAAATCCCCCTTAATAATGTGCCAGCACTTCTTATAGAACTCGGCCGGGAAACCATCCGGTCCGGGAGCCTTATTATTTTTCATTTGTGCAATGGCATCAAAAACCTCCTTCTCCGAGAAAGGGGCAACCAGAAGCTCATTATCAGCAGCCGAAAGCTCAGGTCATGAACAAATAGATTTGAGGTTCCAAACTTCCAATGCAACCTGGAACAGACAGGTCCCAGAACCTGTTCTGGAGATAACACTACTGGTTTTGGTTAACAGAGCTCTATTGTAGAAGAACTGAAACCTTGAAACCAAAAAACAGAGAATAAAATTAAAAGATGAATACACTTTTCGCCGGTTTCACACACTGGAATATACTTGCCTGGGTGTTACACTTGTATATTGCATCAACACTGTAAACAGTAACCACACACAAGATATTGCCACGAGTAGGCAGTATGTAGCATGCTATACAAAACTGAATGTTAGTGATCCTGCCGTGGCACATAATACACAGTAACAAATTATCAGAGTCAACTTGAGACTAACTGCTTATTTGAGCCGAAATTTCTGGTGATGTCCTGCTTGAGACACCAAAATCTGCTTTCGGCCAACGGTACTAGAGATGGTCTTGGGCCGGTCAGAAAGTAAAAGAAATGTACATGGATGGCAGCTACAGGCTTGCAGTGTTTAGAAGATAACACAACCTGGAACCTGAGCCTGACCATGGTAAACTTTTCTGGTGCTTATCAGTACTAGTTTTCATTCCTCCTTAAAATGGTTAGCACTTAGCAGCTTAAGTGAAATAACAAATATAGCCCCAAACGATGCAACTCATGGTTGGCCATCATGATTCCGACTAGCTTTCTTCAATGAAAAGTTGATCGAATCAACTCGTTGCCAATTCTCTCTGTTTGTGCTGTCTGCAAAAACATAGGAGAATATGTGTTGTCAGGAATTCTTATAAGCACACAACATTGTGGCGGGGCATACAAGTTGAAAACGTGAGCCTTTCAAGTTGAAATTCCAGAGTTACAATCATGGGATTTAATATATAACATAAAAGAAAAGACCTAGAGGTCATGTGGTTCTTTCACTCCTCTTTTTCATAATACAATCAAATTATTTGGTCAAGCTGCAAAGACCAATTGAACTTCAAGTACATAGCATGGCACATCCATGTTTGTATTTACCAAAGGGAAATTTTTCATGACAAAACACAAATCAGATAGTATTGCACCACGCAACCAGTTAACTGCCAAAAATTCACGCTAAGAATTAAAGGACTGAATGATATGTATATGAACGAGCAATTAACACTAGTGCAAGACTGTAGGCATAAAGTTGAGAGTAAAAGATAGACTTTGCATAGCAGATTCAAGACTGAATAATGCTGCTCAGCCTGACATACTGCTTGCACTGACTCATTTTCTTTGTAAGATCCTCCAATTGTTTAGCTTGCCTATTGGAATCTTTAATCTTGTCTGTCTTCTGAAACATATCTCTGCTGAAAAATATGGCACACAAATACACAACTTAAGTAGAAGCATGTAGATGATAATTTGAGGACTCTGATAAAATGAATAAACCTTTAGAACACTGAGTTTGATAATTTACATAGGTGCTTGTATTCCACTACTGAGAAGAGTCTGATTAACCTTGAGAGAGCTTGTGCAGTGCTACAGTTAGTCATCTAAATTAGATAAACACACAACATTGCATTCATGATTCAGGCTGGAAAGAATTCCTGATGATTGTTTTATCAGAACTAATCTTAGCTAGAGCAAGGAATTTATGAATACACAAATCAAAATACCCCAGCTCGGTCATATACGCTGAAATTGTGCTTTCAGGATTCAATGGTCAATACAATATAGGCCAAAGTTGAAATATAAATCTGTATGCGTTGGACAATACTATCAGACCATTACATATCTATATTTCCAACTGGAAAATGTTTTTTGTCTCAAATCATTGAACGAAGAGTCAAAACCTTTGCTTCCTAACATCATAGAAATCAAATTAATCATCTTTATTGATAATGAACAATTCTGTTTGAATTTTTCAGTAAGCTGTATGTAATTCACAATTAAGTTTCCTTGGGCAACCTGGAGACCTGATGCGAAATGGAAAGAGATCCAAGTTTGCGTGAAGCATCGCTGCTTAGCCATGCCGTGGTCTTGAAGAAATGATTGTGCCAAAATCATGGAAGGTTAGTTAATTTGGATCGTGGAAAGTTAATTTAGCCAGTCAGCTCTGGTACAATAAGAACTCAAAGCTCATACTGAAAAGCAAAGTATACAGTTAAGGATTCTCGCACAATTGCTTTAGAAGGACTGGTCGCAGACACACTGGGATATATTAATCAAAGTATTAAACCTGTATACTGAATTGACAGTGTAAACTGTGACCACACACGCAAAAATTTGTCACCAGTATGCATATTTATCACACTGCATAAGTCAGAAGGGCATGCACACAATAGATAATTGATAGTCATCAGTTGCCCAGAAGTGATGCGAGCAGCTACAATGCAGGAGTACCACAAGATACGTGCTGTAACAAATTGAACAATCTGCTTTCGACATGGCCTTGCATCGGTTACAGTGAATAAAGGAACATAGCCAATAGTTAAAGACCATTTCACTAACCAGATGCAATGAACACATGAGGAAGAATGAATAGCAACAGAACATTTCTGTGACAAGTTGACTTGATGCAATCGTACCAATCAATTTAACGAGCAGTGCTCCAAGCTCCTAACAATCAGGTGAAACTAGCAGGCGAACAAATTGGAACGATGATCTGCCACATTTAATCGTTTGCTGGAACAACTCTTAAAAATAGGATACCGATGTATAAACATTTAATATTAAGAAACCATTGGATAGTCTATAAGGAAGACCTTGGTAAAAAAGCCTTCACTTCAAAGGGAAAAAAAGACACTGGACAGAACAATTGGCAACTATTTCAAAGCTGCCCAAAACGACTTATAGTTTTAGCTTCAACATGCTAACCACTTCAACCCAAAACCATTGATGTTCACACTAGTCTAAATTTCGTGCAACCAGTCAGATTTTCTTGATTGTAACTTGTCTACATCAAAAAGAAACTAGCCAGCTCACAGTGGACCAGGTTCAAACGCGTTGCGCCGGTCACAGAAAAAAAGAACATGGCTGGCAGTTACAGTGTGTCAGTGTCCAAAGGGGAACACAGTCTAGGGCTGAGCCTGACAAACAAGATGCAATGGAATCATGAACTGCGAATCTGCAACAGAACATTTAGTTTAAAGTTGACTATACGCAATGATTCAATTTAACTAGTGCTGCAAGCTCTTCTGAAATCAGGTGTAATTTGGTAGTCAGCAAGATCTGCCTCATTTCACAGTCAGCTAAATCAGAACATAGAAACAGGAATCAACTGTACATTTTCAAAATATTTTGTATTAAAAGGACAACTGGGTAATCTCTAAAAATGGAGACCTCAATAAAAAGACAACTCAATTAGTCAGTTCAATAAAAAGAGAGAGAACAAGGGGCAACTAGATTGCTGTCAGTTACGTACTAAGCAGACCGCTATATAAAGGGGGAAAAGCAAAGTCAGGGCAAATGACTCAATTTTAGCATCAATTCTCAGTTTCAGCCCAAAATGATATTTAAAGAAATATAACACAACCATTTAACAGCCAGAGCTTCTTGGTCATAACTTTTTATACATCAACAGAGAAAGCTAGTGGGCTGAGTGGATCCAGTTAATACATGAAGCAGCTCATGTGGATACGGAGAGCTGGGCCGTTATGAAGGACCACCACACTCAACAGCCCTAGGATGATATTCAGATGATAACCATCTGGTCAGATGAAAGGTGAAGCATTCACAACATAACCATCTAGTGCCGGAAAGAAGGTATGTGAAACTAGAGATTGTTTGAGCCAAAATCCAGTATTACAGAGATATCTGCGACGGAAAGTAGCAACCAACTTGCCATCCATGTCAATCTGAAGTAGCAAGTCGTCGTCAAATTTGGCTAGCACAAGCACATCACCATCCCAATATGCAGCCTCTACATTCCAACAAACACCAAAGTTTTCCAACTGTGCCATGAGCTCTGCAATCGGCAATTCAACCCGGCCTTTGGAGACCCAAACTTCAGCTTCATAGTCCTGCATCACCCAGATATCAACAATGGTCTCTTCGTCATTAAGACTGAACACGCCAAGAATGTCACCCATCTCAAACAGGTCAGCACGGTCATCTGCCGGAACAATCGGAGAGCGCATCTGCCGAAACGACTCAGTAGTGATGTCAAATACCATTATCACATTGCCTACGTGCCAATGCAACCTACCTCGAATAAGGATGGATCCGGGGGAGTTCATCAGTTCCTTGTCATAGGGGCAGCCTATGTGCCTCGGCCGCTGGCTAGAGCCTAATGTGAAGACGTAGGATCCACTTTGATCATCGACTTCGAGGCAGAGCAATAGTCGGTACTCGCCGGTAGGGTCGTGTGGGTACATCCCCAAGAACCTGGAGCCATCAAGCTGGAGGGGAGCATATTGACGAGTGGCCGGATTGCAGATGGAGAGGCACCTCGTATCATAGATGCGTAAGACCAGGAGGCCGTCACAGCAGGCCACCGGAAAGAAGTTGTCGGCATCATTAAGTCGCGCGACGGACTGGAGCTTGTCGGCTGCCCGTTGGTCGCATGTCACAATGTCTAGGGCCAATGTGTCATCACTGTCGCTGTAGAGGAGGGGGAACGAGGGCTGGCGGGCATGGTGGGCGAGGAGGAAGTCGCGGGCAGAGGTGGCGCGGCGCCACGCGGGGCAGACGGCGCGGCAGTGGAGAATGGATTTGGGGGGCAGGCGGATGAGGATCTCCCAGATGGAGATCTCATCCGGTAGGCCAGGGAGGAGACTTGCGGCCTCCGCCATGGTCGCTCTGGAGCAGTCCAGGGAGTTTGTGGCAGTGACGGCGGCGGAGAAGAGACCTCACCTCACCTAGGTCATCACCCTTCGTCTCGCGGTCGAGGGTACAAGCAGGCATACAGCACAGATCCGTGTGCGCTGGGCTGGTTATTATGCGCTTTGACATTGAATGGGATGCTCTCAAGTGTCGGCCCAGTTATTGTTTCTTTTGGAATTACTACTTTTTATTCCAAGTTTTTTCTGTGACTTCTTATTGTAAGTTTAGTTTACTAGCTTTATCACATAAGGAATTTTTTCAATAGTAAAATTATGTAGGAGCACTTACGTCCTAATCATGTAAAAAAAAAGCTATGTAAACTAGTATGTGTGTCCCCGCAAAAAAAAAGAGAGGATGTGTGTATGCACTGCCGGAGCCTCGTAGAGGCCAAACGGGGTCACGACCCCCCCTTGCAAAACTTGAAAAATGAAATTACCACTAGTCGTCTGATCCAGCCCAACAATAGACCATTCATCTCATCAGCCCAATGCACGATACGCAACTCTCTCACGCTTTTTCTTACTCTCCGGACTCAAGCGACTCGCATGTCCATGGTGATCTAGGTCTTCCCCAAATCCTAATTCCCGTTCCCGGCTGCTATCCTGCTACATCAAGGCTTGGGTGGCCCGCCGGCTGTGAATCGCCGCCTCACGCCGGCCCGCTACGTCTGCTGCATCTAGTTTGCACGCCACCACTGTTGCATTACGTCCCTTCTCGTGATGCATGACAGTATGACACTGCCGGCGCCAGCGCATAATGCGATGAGCGCCAATGAACAGGCAAACGGAAACGGCTGGCTGCTGCCGAAGTAGCAAGCAATGTCAGTTTCGAAAATTGATAAAGTAATGTACTGATGTTCCGACGAGTTTTGTTCTGACTTCTCCGATGGTGTGTACAGTTTGATTGCCATGTGAACTTGATTCAGATCATTAGATGTTAACTCAGTTAACCATGCGTTTGAGTGCCATGTAAATTTCCATCGCCATGGGGTTAACCTGTTTGTACAAATTAAAGTAACTTGATTAAGATGTTAAATCTGTAAGGTAGTCACAGTATTGGGCAGTCAACCATGTTTTGATTCAGAGAAGTAAGATTTTCTTTTTGAAATGTATAGCAGAACATGCAGTCCTTTTACAAATGAAACAGAGGCAAAGAAAGTGTTGAACAAGAAAAATAATCAGCACAACATGTTGTGAGTTGCACTTTTTTTTTTTTTTTTGCTTTCATTTTGAAAAATGACCCCCTCTTGGTTGCTTGTCACGCTCCGCCACTGTGTGTATGTAGCTAATATAACCATCTCTATTTTGAGCAAGTCTTGTTAGAGTTGATATCAATTCATAATTTTTCTCTTTATTACTTCTAAAAATTATTTTTTGCATATTATCCTAGCAATTATAGATTTTTCTTTTAAAATATTGCATCGACGTTTAACCTTGATGTAATAAACTCATGTGGTCATACCTAAATGGAGATGGAAGATAAGTAAAGTGTGAATTATGGAGATGTGAATAACAAGTCGGTTCAACCTAGTGGTTCTGTTTAAACATTTTGACATGCATGAATCAAAACTTCTAGATGTGCTCTTGTCGCTGAGATCCTCTTTAATATATGCTTATGACCTGGCTCTTGAAGAGTGTAATCATTTTATTTCACATATCTTTTGTTGCTTGATCCAACGCGCCGCGTTCATCCGGCGCAACGGTTCTGCCGGCACATCGGGTAGAAACGTTTCCCAAAAAATAATACTCGAGCTTGCTTCTATCTCGGTGAAGGTGACTTGGTCGACTATGCCACGATAAAATTCCTTGTGTTTCACGTTCATATTTCAGTCATGTTATTTGTTCTTGCACTGGATGCAGGTAACTGTTTGGCATTGGATGTATGCCTATTTTGTGTTGGAACAGAGTATTGTCCTTCCCTGTTTCCATGAGGATCAGTCAATGTTTTCCACGTGTCCAATGAGCATGAATTACTATCTTTCCCTTGAAGATGCATCATTGTCCAATAGCAATTCTTAAAGGTTATATACTCTGCATATAAATCACTAAAGGAGATCAGATGGCCCTTCAGAGAGAATTAGAAACAGGAGAGGCCCGCCCCCCGCGTCGCCTAGCTCTGGCGACACGGGGGTAGAAACCCTAGCGCCGCCACAGTCCCCGCCCCCTCCCCCACCTGTCCCGCCGCCGCCAGAGGGCGCCCGCCGGCGAAGCCCGGGCCGGCCCCGAGGAAGGCGGCGGCGGGGCGCTATCCCTGGCCAGTCTGGAGCGTCGTGAGGGGAGATCCGCCGGCGCCCTCTGGAGTCTGGGATCTGTGCGCCTGGCTGCGTTCATTTGACGCCTGGTGCGCGCGCCCTTGGATGCGCGCCGATGGGGTTGGGCACGGCCACGGCTGCGGGGATGCCCCGGTATGGTGGCGGCGGAGACCGCTCCCTTTCGGTAGTGTCCGGATCTGAGGCGGCGGCTTCGCTGGTGCGGATGGCGCTCCCCCGGCGGCGGGGAGTGTTCGTCGGTGAGGTAGGCCGGTTCCCCTCGGCTGCGCGGGCAGCGAGGTCCCGGTGGGCGAAGGTCTTGGCGCATGGAGGCCCCGGGCTCACCGCGTCAGATCGGAGGCGATCCTGATCCGCTCGTGATGCATGACCTCCGGCCGGCCTGGATCTCTGGCGTACTCGCGCCTGCGGATGTGGTGGCTGGCTCGAAGATGGCGGCAGGGTGCTTGGCCGGGGGAAACCCTTGGCCGCCGGTGGCGGTCACGGCGTCGATGGTGTCCTGGACGCCATTCCCTCCTTGGTGGCGGCGCCGAGGCTAAACATCCCTTGCCTCCCCCCTTCCCCTGCGCCCGGGTGAAAACCCTAGCCCCGGTGGCTAAGCGGCGGCGGCGCCACAGCGTCGTCACCTTCTTGAAGGCGCCGACTTGGGAATGGGGATGCTGGGTGTGTATTGCGAGCTTGTATGGTTCCTGGTGGCGGCCCTTCCGGCCGTGTCTCTGATGGGGACCTCGCCCTTCCTCACCCTGTACATGCCGTGGTGGAGCGGTTCTTCATCTCACTCATTGATGGCGGCGAGGATCGGCGGCATGGCGCTGTGGAGGTTCGCCGCCCGATGCGCGGAGATGGACTCGCGCAGGAGGAGGTTGCTGTCTGGCGTCATGGTGACATCGATGGCAGAGTGGCCAGACAAGGTAGAAGCCTCAATATGATCTGAAGACGGACTGCGGAAGATGGTGGCGGCGACACACGAGTCGTCGTCGACGGACTGTGCCCTGCACCGGTATGTGGCTCGGCTGGGGCTTCCGAATATGTTTCGGTTTCCGGCTTTTTGATGTTAGGCTTAGGTGAGTGGTTTGGGTAGTGGCCAGCTAGCGCCCCTTCATCATTTTGGATAGGAGTAGTGGCATGTGTTGCCAAGATGGTGGATTCAGACTTATTGTTGTAATACTTTGTAAGGTCCTTGAGAATAATCAATAAAGTGGCCGTATGCATCTCCCAGATGCAGAGGCCGGGGGTCATCCTCCTTTTCTAAAAAAAAAATATAAATCACTAAAGAAAACTCACCCGTTGTCAATGTAAATAGAACGAAAAATATATACCACTATTATGAAACAAAAGGCCGCATTAAGCTCCCGGGAATGGTTTTATTTTTCCTGCAGAATATAAAACCGCTGGTAAGAATTCGTCGCCTGTAATCTGTACAGACAGAAATTTGGTACAATAATTTGTATGGCTAGTGTTATTAACCGGCCAGTTGCAGCTCCAATTAGCAAGGATCAAAATTTCATACCAGTCATACAATTAATGTAGCCAGGCACACGCTAATTTTACTTGTATAACTTGCACCAGTAGCAACCGATGGAAGATGGACGGAGTGGATCTAGTTTCTTCAGAGCCTTACCAGGATCCATTCAGTTAAGACTGTTTGTACACGGTGTTACAAAGTTAAACCGTGAAGATGGATGAAGAGGCTTACAAAGTTATGCGAATAACAAGTCGGTTCAACCTAGTCGTTATGTTAAACATTTTGCCAATGATGGATCGAAACTTGTAGATGTGCTCTTGTCGCTTGGATCCTCTTTAATATTCCCATCAATTGGAAATAAGTGTCATGGTTTTAATTCAAAATTGAACTAAAACCAAAACCCTTATTTCCGATCGGAGGGAGTATATGCTTATGGCCTGGCTCTTGAAGAGTGTAATCATTCATTTTATTTCTCATATCTTT
>JAHHZJ010006297.1:0-11660 GCA_021437245.1 Aegilops speltoides | reverse complement strand
GTAAAGAAGACGAATGGCGGAGCTTTTGGGCGACGGCGACGGGCATTTAATGCCCTTGTCCCTCCTCGTCAAGAGTAGGTAGAAAGCATCAGAGTCTGCACCGCTCCCGCGACCGCTCCAACTACCACCCTTTTACGCTTTTACCCCTCTACCCTCACGCTGACACCTGCCGTGACCCTCGCCCTATAAAAGGAGGCCCATGCACAACGAGAGGGGTTCCAACCATTCGCTATTCTCGCGAGGGGTTCCGCGACTAGCTACTCGCGAGGGTTTCTACACACGACTCCACCGCTTTGCTCGTGCATTCTTGAGCAAGATCAAATACAACACAATGCAGCAGAGGGTTTTACGCGACCATCGCGTCCGGTGGGTAAAATCCTGCATCGCCGATCTCGCTTCTCCGCAGCCTCCGCCTGCATCAACACACGGCGGGGCCCTGGCTTCATAGGTGCCACCACCCATCGGTCACGACACCGTTTTATATGGTGTACTTTGCAACGGTCCTTTACTAACGGAAGCATAAGCGCTTGCATTATGCGCCAAAGAATAATGGATAAGGCTACGATCCCAAACCGCTGGTAAAGAACCTAGCAACGCATATATGGGCTTTTAGATACGGAAAATGCGCATATAAGGAGGGTCCTTGTAGTGATACCCATAGGATTTTATATAAGCAGTCCTATAGCACATAGTGCATCATCAAGTTTCTTAGACCAATTCTTTTTCGGACCTATTGACAGTTTTTTGTAATATCAACTTTATTTCTATGGCTAAGTTCAATTTGTCCACTAGATTGAGAATGATAGGATGATGCAATTCTATGGTCGACATCCTATTTAGCGCTAATTTACGGAAAGCACCATGAATAAAGTGTGAACCTCCATCAGTCATTAAATATCTAGGAACTTTAAACCTTGGGAAGATAATTTCTTTAAGCATTTTAATGGAGGTGTTATTATCAGCGTTGCTAGATGGAATAGCTTCTACCCACTTAGTGACATAATCAACATCAACCAAAATATGTGTGTACCCACTAGAGGATGGGAAAGGTCCCATATAATGAAATCCCCAAAAATCAAATGGTTCAATAGCAAGTTAATAATTCATAGGCATTTCCTGACATCTACCAATATTACCAATTCTTTGACATTCATCACGGGATACGACAAACTTACGGGCATCCTTAAAAAGAGTAGGCCAATAAAAACCAGAATGTATTACCTTGTGTGCGGTTCTGTCTCTCGCATGATGCCCTCTGTAGGCTTCAAACTAACATTTCCATAGGATTTGTTCCTGTTCATTCTCAGGTACACAACATCCATCTACTGCTTCTTTATAAAGATGCGGGTCGTCCCAAGAGTAATGTCTTAAATCATAGAAGAATTTTTCTTTTGTTGGTATGTGAAACTAGGTGGTATAAATTTAGCAATAATATATTTAGCATAGTCAGCGTACCAAAGAGTATTATGAGAAGCATTTATGATAGCTAGTTGTTCATCAGGGAAGCTATTATCAATTGATAGTGGGTCATCAAGAATATTTTCTAACCTAGACAAGGTATCAACTACGGGTTCTCAGCTCCTTTCCTATCAGTGATGTGCAAGTCAAATTCTTGTAGCAAAAGAACCCACCTAATGAGTCTAGGTTTAGCATCCTTCTTTTCCATAAGGTATTTAATAGTAGCATGCTCAGTGTGAACAATTACTTTAGAATCAACAATATACGATCTAAGTTATCACAAGCAAACATAACTGCTAATTTTTTTTCAGTGGTAGCATAATTTCTTTGGGCACTGTCTAGAGTTTTACTAGCATAATGGATAACATTTAATTTCTTATCAACTCTTTGTCCTAGAATAGCACCAACAGCATAATCACTAGCATCATACGTAATTTCAAAAGGCAAGTTCCAATCAGGTGGTTGAACAATAGGTGCAGACGATAAGGCTTTATTAAGTGTTTGAAAGGCTTCTACACAATCATCATCAAAAACAAATGGAACATCCTTTTGCAAAATATTAGTAAGAAGCCTAGAAATTTTAGAGAAGTCTTTAAAAAACCTCCTATCGAAAACAGCATGACCAAGGAAACTACGAATACCCTTAATGTCTTTAGGACATGTAATTCTCTCAATTGCATCAACTTTAGCTTTATCCACCTCAATACCTCACTCAGAAATTTCAATCCCCAAGACAATGCCTTCATTCACCATTGTCTTCGTGGGTGCACGGCAGATGCCAAGGGATGGCTAAAGAGTGGGACATGCTCGAGGGCACCGGTGGGCTCCAGAGGCGAGGTCGGCATGAGCGAGCGAGGGACGCAAGACATACCCAGGTTCGGGGCTCTCCAGAAAGATAATACCCCTAGTTCTGCCGAGAGTGGTTTATATGTAGATGCACCTAGCAGTATAGAGTTGCTCCCGGAGTTGTTTGGAGGAAGAAGGGAGACATGCCAAGGCTTAGGCCGCTCCTTCTCCTGGTGGGTGTGTGTGTTCTACTAGGTGATCTGAATGCTCGACCCTGCATGGAGGCCTCCCGGGAGGTTTTATAGGTCAACCCCCAGGGCTACAATGGTAAAGTTACATGGCCATGGGGACGGATGTCGCTGCTTGGGAATCCAGAGTCGGGATTCACGGGTGTTAGGATTCACGGATTCTCCGGGCGCGGGCCACGGGCACTATTTCTCCGTCTTGTCGTGCATCCCAGAGTGGTTGGGCCGGCTCGGCTATAGTGGCGCATCGCCTGGTCGCCGTTGGTTTGCGTCAGCCGGACGAGGGCGACACTGTTGCTACGCCGGTCCTTGTCAGCGGAGTTGGTGGGGCACTGTTGCCACACCCACTACAAAAAAATACACTTCCGTGATGATACGTGTTTGTCACAGTAGGCCCCGTTTTCTGTCATGCATGTACATCCATGGCGATTTTATGACAGTAATCAAGATAGTCATACCGTTATCGTGAGAAGTGTTCCATGACATTACCAAAATTATCATCACGAAGTGTCCACTTCGATGACGATAAATCGCAAGGTCATGTATGCTTTCGCCAAGGGTGATCGGCTATGGCATCCACCGTAACGGAACGTCGTTAAGCTATCGGGTCCGGTTTTGGATCCGATAACCCGTTAACAGCCCGGACCAATGGGAAATTTCCACGTGTAAAATTCTTATTGGCCAGAGGAACCACGTGTCAGCTCGTCAATGGGCCAGATATCGCCCGTCCATTGGAGGAGACATGTCTATGATACGTTGACACGTGGCAGGACCCAACAGAGGCCCATATAGGTTAAAAAGCTCTGGCCAGTCAAAGGCCCGTACTATTTACTCAGGTACTAGTGGGCCAGCCCAATAACGGCTTGTTTAATACATGCCCATTTATGGCCGGAAGCCAGATCTAGCCTGTTAATTGTTCGCTGAATATTTGGGCCCAATTACATGCCAGTGACTTTCGGCCTGTTAGAGGCCCAATGTAGACATGGGCCCATTTCAGCCCGGTGTGTCTTTCGGCCTGGGAATGGCCCATGCTGCCCATAGGCAATATATGGTCTGACATGACATCCGGCCCACTAATGGCCCGTGATAAAGGTGGCAATAGTTCAGCCCAACGTGACTTTGGGCCTGTTAAAGGAATGTCGTATAATTCGGCTTGTTGATGCCTGTAATAAGCTTTCGGCCTCTTAAAGGCCCATGATATCAGTGGGCCAACTAAGGCCCAAGATATGTTTCGGCCTGGTAACTGCTTGTCATATAACTGGGCCCAAAAGGTCCTGCTTCACATTTCAGCTTTCATCAAGGCCTGCCGATTTACTTGTGAAAATTGAGGCCCAACATGCATTTCGCCTCGCTAAAGGCCCATGGTTTCATCTAGTCCGTAATAAAGTAGTAGAATATTCAAGTTCGTTAATGGCCCAACGCTACTCGGGCCAAACTAAGCGCTGGTTCACAAAAGGCCCAACTAAAATTTGGGGCTAATATAGGCCGAGGTTGTGGGCCCAACAAGAAGTGTGAAGGCCCCAATCTTTCGCCTCAAGAAAGATGCAGTTCTACCCAATTGTGGCCCTGCAAAAATTAGGCCCGTTAGAGGCGTAATGTTTCGCCCGGTCGATTACATCAGATTTTTTTTCGAGATAGCTTAATGATGGCAAGAATTAGTAGGAATTAAGAACTAACCTACTCTATACAATAAAGAAATTACAGCATAGTAACTCGGAATAAACCTACACTGTACAATAAAGGATTTATGGTATATTACATCTACTGGGCATCAAAGTTCGCCACTAGTGATCATAAAGCGCAACGAAGAAGCAGATTACAAAAACTGGGCACCATTGCAGTAGAACAAAATAATACTGAACCGAAACCACTTCCAAGATAGTTCAAGAAAGGTTAGCCTTGCGCGGGAACTGCTGCGCAAGCTGCTGAGTAAGGTTGGAGACCGGCCTAGCATGTCGGTCTTAGCTTCCAGGTCTAGCTATTTCGCAATGAGGTTTCTCATTGGTGTTCTCCGCAATCTTTCCTAGAGATAGGACTTCAAGACGAAGTTGAGTTGCAGAATGCCTTTCTGTTAGAACTTGGGACTGAAGAAGTCAAACTGATTCAAACAACAAATTCTGTGAGCTTGTCTGACTGCTAGTCTCAAGTAACTTGAACACTGCATCAGGACAAGACTTTGGGGTTGTCTCGCTATCTTCATGATGTTTTGCCTTCTTTCCTGCAATATATGTTGGGTTTGTCTCACAACCTTTAGCAGGCTTGTGCATGCCATCAGGCATACACCCTGAAACAAGCAGAGAGATGACAGGTTTTGCATGAGTATAAACAAAGATGATAACTATGCTGTCAATTCCATCCAATTTCAAATTAGAAAATAAAGAGTATCTTCAAAATATCAATAGCATAATTTGGCATTGTTCATAATGCGGGGAGCTTCACCAAACTACTGGATTACCATGTCAACATAGCAAGCATAGATGAAGGGCAAAGACAATCATTGTATCTATTTTGGTTAATGTGCATGGCATGTTGTTCATATCATCAGCCACATCAGTAATATAAAATAGGATATGACAAGGCGCAAACGTGGGCTGCTTCACCACACATTGGCTTATAGATCGACAAAAACAAGCATACATATAGGGAGTATTGAGTAATGTGCATGGTATGAATAAGGAATTTGGTTTTACAAGTAAAACTTAGAACTGATGGTTCTTAAGTAACATGCATTTTGATAGAAACAACAAACTAAACAAAGAGTAAACGATAGGAGTATGAGCAAATTAAACAGAAGTTGTGGATAAAGGCTTTAGAAGGACCGACTTACATTAACAGTTAACACCGGCTTTATAATGCCCTTCTCCATGTCAAGGGAAGGATAACTCAAGAATTTCAGCACAGAATCTTCTCCATAAGCATTACATGTACTCTACATTTTGTAGAGAGTAATTATAATATGATAATACTGGAAGGGATATAGGATATTGAAGATAAGATGCAGATTGATGCTACATAATCAACTACCAATCCCTGGAAGTAAAAATGTTACAGGACAAAATGTACTGACAAGAGGAATGGGCTACACTTCTGCATTGCATTATCTGTGTATTCTACTTTTTGGTAAGATTAAATATAGATCTGATCTCTTTTAGTAAATGGTGGAAGAGGGAGATAAGATGTTCCATGTTTGAATTAAATTCAAACTTGCTCCATTTTTGAACCCAACCAAAACAACTCCCAAACGGATGAAACATGACAGAGAGGTATAAGGCATGGTGCATGATTCATTGGCAAAGATTGAACATTAATGGAGAAGGGAGAAATGGCACTTGCATAAAGGAGTAAAAGAAGAGACAGGAGAAGGTGATGGTGCATGGCCTGGTTTGAGAGAGATAGCAAAGGGGTGATGCACACACATAGAGCAACACACAACAAATATAAAGGGCAATGCACAAGATGAACATGGAAATGATACGTCTCCAACGTATCTATAATTTTTTATTGTTCCATGCTATTATATTACCCCTTTTGGATGTTTATGGGCTTTATTTTACATATTTATATCATTTTTTGGACTAACCTACTAACCGGAGGCCCAGCCCATATTGCTGTTTTTTTGCCTATTTCAGTTTTTTGAAGAAAAGCAATATCAAACAGAGTCCAAACGGAATGAAACCTTCAAGAGCGTGATTTTTGGAACGAACGTGATCCAGAGGACTTGGAGTGCAAGCGAAGAAGCTGCCGAGGCTCCCATGAGATAGGAGGGCGCCCCCTACCCCTATAGGGCGCGCCCCCTGTCTCGTGGGCCCTCGGGTGGCCACCGACGTACTTCTTCCTCATGTATATACCTACGTACCCCGAAAACATCCAGGAGCACCACGAAACACAGTTTCCACCACCGTGACCTTCTGTATCCGCGAGATCCCATCTTGGAGCCTTTGCCGGCGTTCTGTCGGAGGGGGAATCGACCACAGAGGGCTTCTACATCAACATCCTTGCCCCTCCGATGAGTTGTGAGTAGTTTACCACAGACCTACGGGTCCATAGTTATTAGCTAGATGGCTTCTTCTCTCTTTTTGGATCTCAATACAATGTTCTCCCCCTCTCTTATGGAGATCTATTCGATGTAAACTCTTTTTGCGGTGTGTTTGTCGAGATCCGATGAATTGTGGGTTTATGGTCAAGTTTATCTATGAATAATATTTGAATTTTCTCTGAATTCTTTTATGTATGATTGAGTTATCTTTGCAAGTCTCTTGGAATTATCAGTTTGGTTTGGCCTACTAGATTGATCTTTCTTGCCATGGGAGAAGTGCTTAGCTTTGGGTTCAATATTGTGGTGTCCTTACCTAGTGACAGAAAGGGTTGCAAGGCACGTATTGTATTGTTGCCATCGAGGATAACAAGATGGGGTTTATATCATATTGCTTGAGTTTATCCCTCTACATCATGTCATCTTGCTTAATGCGCTACTCGCTTTATGAACTTAACACTACTAGAAAAAGGCCTATAGATAGGATTGACTTCTAATGGCGCACCGCAAGTGCAGGCGCCATTATTATATACTAATGGCGCACCTGTCCCAAATACGCCATTAGAGTGGAAGACTCCTAATGGCGCACGGCCGATGGAGTGCGCCATTAGTATGAATTTTTTTTTTTCCATTTTCCCATACATTCTAATGGCGCATGACACCTACAATGCGCCATTACTATGTATTAATCTTCTAATGGCGCACCATGTTGGTAGTGCGCCATTACACTAAATTTTGTTTTATTCTTTTTTTGTTAAACTTCTAATGGCGCACGCCTCCTGATGCGCTTATTAGTAATTAGGGTTTCTAATGGCGATGAGGACAGGGTGCGCCATTAGTAACCCGGGACCAACAAGATATTTTGGACAGCCCACACCTACCCACTCACTTTCCCCACTTCATTCCATCCACCTCCTCATCCAAGATTTCGCCATCTCCTCCTCCTCACCTCATTTCCACCATAGATTCAACAAAATTATGGTGAAATTACCTAGTTTTGATAGGTAAGTAAGGGAAAGCTATCTTCATGATATAGATCTACTTTTTTTCCTCCCTAGCTCGCTTCCAACAACGTGTACATGCACTTTTTGTGGCCTAGCTAGATCTATGTATGTTTGTGGTGTTGCAAGTGTTTGTGGTGTTGCATATATGTTTGTGTTTGAAGGTACCGGTATTTGAAATATGCGATAGTTGCCAATATTTTGCCGGAATGTTTTGATTCATTTCGCTTCAAGCAGAGTTTTGGCACTATGCATTCTTTTTTGGTCCTATTTTTAGGGAAGGTCATGCCAAATTTTTGTTGGTTCTAACATATCGCTTTTGTTTCTACCTCGCAAAGCATTATGGTCCGCATGATGACCGAAGGCATCGTGAATAGGTTTTTGAGCTCCGCCAAGGCCGAGATGCTTCAAAAGAACGAGACGGAGATAAGATGTCCATGTCGAAGATGCAAGTTGAAGAGCCTTATTATGACCCGATTCCGGCAGGTGCGGGACCACCCGCTTTGCGTGGTTTCATGGATGGCTATCGGGCAAGGTGATGAAGATGACTATCAAGTCGCCCATGGCCGGGCCGGGCAAGAAATGAGGAAGGGCAACAAGACAAGTACCACCGTGGCGAGGGCGGGCGAGAAGACGAAGAATCTCCGTGACATGATCACGACGGTGATGTCAGTGACATACCATCATGTAGAAGATGTCGACATGATGATGAGGAAGATCAAGACGAAGGGCATGATCATGAAGATGAAGATGCCGAGCAGACGACGATGGAGGCTGTGCAGGACCTCATATTCAAGAGTCAAGCTTCAAGCGGACGGATAACGCAAGAGCCGCCGCCGAGAGAAAGCTGCTGGATCAATCGGAGATAGACGCGTTACTCTGCTAGGCGAAGGATGCAGGCCCGAGGATACCCACCAAAGTAACGCCATGGCTCGAGATGAAGGTAAAACACAAAATGACCGACGATGCTTCGACGAGAACATGTCATTCTCGCACTAACGCCTTCCCAAGGGGAACAAGTGCCCACCAGTTTCGAGGAGGCGAAAAATCGTGTGTCCTCTCGGATTTACCGCGACGTGAAATACCATGTGTGCATGAACAATTGCATCATTTATCGGGACGAGCACGCGGAGTCTACCATATGTCCGTAAAGCGCGGCCACTCGATACAAGAAGAGGAAGAAAGCTCCTCGAAAATCGGTGTGGTACTTTCCGATCACTCGCTCAAGCATGTATTTCGCGGACCCTAAGGTAAAGAAGCCCTGCGCTGGCACGCGATAGGGAGGAGAAGAAGCGAGAAGATGACGAAATGATCCGGAGATAGATAAAAAGACAAGATGCCGAGTCACCCTAAGGATGCGAGCTGGTGGCAAGCGTTGAACTTCAAGACCTGTAATTTGGGAAGGATCCAAGGAACATCGTGTCGGGCGCGAGCACCGGCGGAGTCAATCCGCTTGGCAGCCGAGAAGCACACATAGCACCTGGCCTGTGTTTGTGTGGATGTACAACCTTCCCTGGTTGTGCATGAAGAGGAAGTACATTCACATGAGTATGCTAATTGAAGGGCCAAACAACCAGTGGAACGACATCAATCAGACCGGGCTGCCGAAGGAGGAGCTAGACACGCCAGGAAAACGCCGCCAATACGTGGACGCCGCAGAAAGAATATTTCCTATGAGAGCCGTGACCGCCACGACGGTGCACGATTATCTCGGTTACGGATATCTCAAGGGGCGTAGTCCACGGATTTTCCGGATGCGTAAGGTGTATGGATGACACAACGATCGCCACCTAGATAGAGATCCCGTCTTCGAAAAACGTGTTCATGGGACATCAAGGTGGCTTCGCGACGATGACCCGTGGAGGAAACGCAAGGATCTGTTCGATGGTGAAACCGAACTCAAAACGCCCGTACGAGGAGCGGCGAGGAAATAGACAAGCTGTTGAAAATTGGAAAGACTGCCCACCGCCGAAAGATGCGAAGGCGCCAGAGTCGCTGCTCCGGAAGGTATGGAAAACGAGGTCTGCTTTTCGACTTGCCGATCGAAGATCCACCGCAGCCTCACAGCCTTGATGTCATGCATATCACGAAGAACGGTGCGAGTCTGCTTGGTACCGCTCAACATGCCGTAGAGGACCAAAGATGGGCCGAAAGCAAGGCAGACTTGAAATCAATGGGCATCGTGCAGAGCTTCACGCTAATGATGATGATGATGATGATGATGATGAGGCGGGCAGACACGGAAAGTCGCCGCAAAGGCAAAAGGCCAAGAAGACCGGAATGACTACCTCTCCGCGCTTCACTCTAAGTCGAGGAGATCGAGCAATTTTTCACCCGCCTCCTAGGAGTAAAACTTCTCACGGTTACGCTGGGAAGATAAGCAGATACCAGACCCAACAAGCGTAAGTTCAGCGGATGAAGTCTCACGATCGCCACGTCGCCGATGACGCAGATACTTCCAGCCAGTAACTGTGGATCATGGACGCGCACGTCTGCGGAAACGCTATTTGGCCTGCGGTAACTTTTTCGACGCCATCTCTCGAAGTCGATTATGGAGGCAACCTGTAGGCTACAGTGAAGAGATCGTGGTGATACTATGCGAGCTTGAGATGTACTTCCCGCCCAGATTCTTCGACGCTATGGTGCATCCGCTGGTCCATATAGTGGAGGATATCATCCAACTCGGCCGACGCTCCTCGCACAAAGATGATGCCGCTCGAAGGATGAATGGTGTCATCAAAGGATACGTCTCAACATGTCACGCCCGAGGGAAGCATAGCCAGGGCTTTTCAATCAAGAGTGCATCTCCCATCGCATTTAATTATCTAGGCATCGAGAACCCCGCTGGTCTTCGCCCAAACAGCACCTCGGCAGTTTGCCGGATGGGGTCACCATGAGGGTCGCCAAATGCATGTCGGCTTCGAGGGTCGACTCACCGACTTTGAAAGAGCAAACCTAGTCGCGCTTACAACACATAGACGTGGTCGATCCTTGGGTGGTAGAGCACAAAACCTTTATTAAGAAGACGACAATGACCGAGGCCAACAGAGGACGGACGGAGATATACTCAAAGAGCACAACTCATGTTTCACGCGTTGGTTCAAGTGTAAGCTTCGCTGCATCTTTACATGAGGATTCTTCCGCTGAAGAACAACTACTATTCGCTTTGTCACAGGCGCCGAGCACAACCTCGATGACCTATGAGGCGCATTTATATCAACGGCTACACATTCTACACCGAGGACAAGGACATGAAGAGCGATGGTTATCGTAACTCCGGGTAACGATGGAATCCTACACCGGTAACGACAAGGACAGATACTACGAAGGATCGAGGAGATCTGGAGCTGAGCTATACCGAGAGAAGGTCCCGATGTTCCGTGGTCGATGGGCCAAAACGCTATAAAAGAAGACCGTATTTCACCACCATGGTTATACCCGGTTAAATCCAAGATCATGGGCAAACGCCATCACAAAAATGAGCCATGGGTACTGCTTCCCAAGTGGACCAATGCTTTTTCATTACCGACCCGCCAAAGCCCACCGTGGTTGTTGTGGAGGAGAGGCAAAAGGAAGATCATCGGAATGGATGGAGTAGCCAATGAGCAAGACTTCGACAAGGCACGGCGCACCAAGATCGAACATGACGACGATTATGAAGTAGCAAAGACACACCACAAGAAGAAGTGACCACCTACCTAAAGGACGTCTGCTCCACGTAAGAACTCCGCTTATGCAAAAAGAAGGGCAAGAAGATTGTGAACAGATAGCTAGCTAAGACCGATTGTATTTAAATCGTAGTCTTCATTTCTCGATTGTATTTCATGGGCACTTTTTGATATCATGAATATTTTTAAATTTCATGGGCACTTTTTGAATTCATGAGGAAACTTGATCTCGATTCCTCCATCTCGATCTCGATCTCCTCCATCTCGATCGACCAAGCACCTCCCGCTAGCTCCACCCATCGCAACCTCCCCGCCTCCACCGCCGAGCACTTTTTAAATTTTTTTACTATTTTTACTTTTATAATTTAAACAAGTTTGAACATATTTAAACACAAATAAATATAAAAACAGCATTTAAAATGCATAAAAATATTACTGTTATGATTTAAACAAGTTTGAACATATTTAA
>JAHHZJ010006296.1:0-13582 GCA_021437245.1 Aegilops speltoides | reverse complement strand
CACACGCCGCCAAAAGTTGGGTGCATTCCGCAAACCGTGACTGCACTTGCTGTACAACCCGTGGTTTCGTATGGGCGAGGGGACCTCGTCGACGCCTCTCCATTGCATCCGGCAAAGTCGCCATTTTTTTCCACGGGCCACAAGTGACTATGCAGGCACGATGCCAAAATTTGCCGTGTTCGACGCTGTATGAATTTTCTATGATTTTCCGCACTAAAACCCCCTTAAAACACTGCCGGACGTGACGCAACGCGGCGCTCAGAGTCCGATTTCGTCATCTATGGCGTAGGTCCTCGTGTATGGGTCCCTCACACGTACGCCAAAAGTTGGTTGTATTCCGCAAACCGCGACTAGCACTTGGCCGCAACCGGTGGTTTCAGATATGCGGAGGGGACCTCGATCATACGCCTCCGCCTCATCCGCCAGAGTCACCATTTTTTCCACGGGCCACAGTGACTATGCAGGACACGACGCCAAAATTTGTCGCGTTCGACGCCAGACGGATTTTCTATGATTTTCCGCACCAAAACCACTAAAACACTACCCGGACATGACGCAACATGCGTCAGAAGTCCGATTTCATCGCTTCGCATGCAGTCCCCGCAGGTCCCCACACGCCCGCCAAAGTTGGGTGCTTCCGCAAACCGTGACCGCACTTGTCAGGCAACCCGGTGGTTTCAGATGGGCGAGGGGACCTCGGTCAGACGCCTCCGCCCCATCCGCCAAAGTCGCCATTTTTTTTCCACGGGCCATAGTGACTATGCAGGCACGCGACGCCAAAATTTGTCGCGCTCCAACGCTGTACGAATTTTCAATGATTTTCCGCACCGAAAAACCCTAAACATCGCCGGACGTGACGCAACATGCGCTCAGAGTCCGATTTCGCTCATCTTCGCATGCGTCCCCGGCGGTCCTCACGCGCCGCCAAAACTTGGCTGCATTCCGCAAACCGCGACTGCACTTGCTGTAACCCGATGGTTTCGCATGAGCGGAGGCGACCTGGTCGACATCTCTCCGTCAGATCCGCCAAAGTCGCCATTTTTTCCACGGGCCACGCGGACTATGCAGACACGACGCCAAAATTTGTCGGTTCCGACATCAGACGGATTTTCTATGATTTTGCGACGAAACCACTAAAACACTGCCCGGACGTGACGCAACGGCGCTCAGAGTCCGATTTCATTCATCTCGGCGGGGTCCCCGGCGGTCCCCACACGCCACGCCAAAACTTGGGTGCATTCCGCAAACCGCACTAGCACTTGCTATGCAACCCGTGGTTTCAGATGGGCGGAGGGGACCTCTGTCAGACGTCTCTCCATCGTGATCCGCCAAAGTCGCCATTTTTGCACGGGCCACAAAGTGACTATGTAGGACACGATGCTGTAATTTGTAATGTTCCGACGCAGACGGATTTTCTATGATTTTGCACACCAAAACCACTAAAACACCGCTCGGACGCGACGCAACGCGCTCAGAGTCCGATTTCATTCATCTCGGGCGGCGGTCCTCGGCGGGTCCCTCACACGCTACCGCCAAAAGTTGGGTGCATTCGCAAACCGACTGCACTTGTCGGCAACTCGGTGGTTTCGGTATGGGCGAGGGACCCTGGTCAGACGCTCTCTCCGCCGATCCGCCAAAGTCGCTTTTTTTTCCACGGGCCACAAAGTGACTATGCAGGCACGACGCCAAAATTTGTCGGTTCCGACACGCACGGATTTTCTATGATTTTCCGCACCGAAACCCTAAACACTACCCGGACGTGACGCAACGCGCTCGTAGTCCGATTTCGTTCATATCCGCATGCGCCCCGGGCGGGTCCCCACATGCGCCGCCAAAACTTGGGTGCATTCCGCAAACCGCGACTGCACTTGCCGTAACCCGATGGTTTCGATGAGCGGAGGCGACCTCGGTCGACATCTCCGCCGATCCGCCAAAGTCGCCATTTTTTTGCACGGGCCACAAGCGACTATGCAGACACGACGCCAAAATTTGTCGGTTCGACATCAGACGGATTTTCTATGATTTTGGCGATCGAAAACCACTAAACACGCCCGGACGTGACGCAACGGCGCTCAGAGTCCGATTTCATTCATCTCGGCGCAGGGTCCCCGGCGGGTCCCCACACGCCGCTGCCAAAACTTGGGTGCATTCCGCAAACCGCACTAGCACTTGCATGCAACCCGGTGGTTTCGGACGGGCGAGGGGACCTCGGTCGACATCTCTCCGCCGATCCGCCAAATCGCCATTTTTTTCCACGGGCCACAAATGGACCAAGTAGGGCACGACGCTAAAATATGTCGCGTTCGACGCTTATACAGATTTTCTATGATTTTCCGCACCGAAACCACTAAAACACCGCTCGGACGTGACGCAACATGCGCTCATAGTCCGATTTCGTTCATCTTCGCGTGCGGTCCCCGTATGGGTCCCTACATGTGCTGCCAAAGTTGGTTGCATTTCGTCAAACCGCGACCGGCACTTGGTCGGCAACCCGATGGTTTCAGATGGGCTTAGGGACCTCGGTCGACGCCTCTCCGCCGATCCGCCAAAGTCCTCATTTTTTCCACGGGCCACAAAGGACTATGCAGGCACGATGCCAAAATTTGTCGCGTTCGACGTTGACGGATTTTCTATGATTTTCCGCACCGAAAACCCCTAAAACACTTCCTGACGTGACGAACGTATGCTCTTAGTCCGATTTCATCATCTCTAGAGGCGTCCCCGGCGATCCCCACATGCGCCGCCAAAAGTTGCGTTTCGGCAAACCGTGACTGCACTTGTCAGTGCAACCCGTGGTTTCGGTATAAAGCGGAGGGGACCTCGGTCATACGCCTCTCCGTCACGATCCGCCAAAGTCGCATCATTTTTTCCACGGGCACAAGGACTATGCAGACACGACGCCAAAATTTGTCGCGTCCGACGCCAGACGGATTTTCTATGATTTTCCGCACCGAAAACCCCTAAAACAAGGCCCGGATGTGAAGCAACATGCGTCAGAGTCCAATTTCATTCATCTCGCGCGGCGGTCCCCAAAGCGGGTCCCCACACGCCACCGAAAGTTGGGTGCATTCCGCAATCCGCGACTGCACTTGCTGGGCAACCCGGTGGTTTCGGTATGGGCGGAGGGGACCCTCGGTCGACGCCTCCGCAGATCCGCCAAAGTTGCTTATTTTTTCCATGGGCCACAAGGACTATGCAGGCACGACGCCAAAATTTGTCGTGGTTTCGACGCAGATGGATTTTCTATGATTTTCCGCACCGAAAACCCCTAAAACACTGCCGGACGTGACGCAACGTATGCTTGTAGTCCGACGGTTCATCTTCGCATGCAGTCCCCGGCGGGTCCTCATGCGCCGCCAAAACTTGGCTGCATTCGCAAACCGACTGCACTTGCAGTAAACCCGATGGTTTTGGTATGAGCGGAGGGGACCTCGGTCGCGACATCTCCCGTCGTGATCCGCCAAAGTCGCCATTTTTGCACGGGCCACAAGCGACTATGCAGGACACGACGCCTAAAATTTGTCGCGTCCGACGCTGTACGGATTTTTTATGATTTTGCACACCGAAAACCACTAAAACACTGCCCGGACGTGACGCAACGCGCGCTCAGAGTCCGATTTCGCTCATCTCGGCGCGGCGGTCCCGGGCGGTCCCCACACGCGCTGCCAAAGTTGCGCGCTTCCGGCAAACCGCGACTGGCACTTGCTATGCAACCCGGTGGTTTCAGATGTGCGGAGGGGACCTCGGTCGATGTCTCTCCGTCGATCCGCCAAAGTCGCCATTTTTTCCACGGGCCACAAGACTATGCAGGACACGACGCCAAAATTTGTCGCGTTCGATGCGTGTAAGGATTTTCTATGATTTTCCACACCGAAAACCCCTAAACACTGCCGGACGTGACACAACGTATGCTCAGAGTCCGATTTTGTTCGCTCTCGGCGTCGCCCCCGCTGGGTCCCCACACGCCGCCGCTAAAACTTGGGTGCATTCCGCAAACCGTGACCGCACTTGCTATGCAACCCGTGGTTTCGGTATGGGTGGAGGGGACCTCGTCGACATCTCTTCGTCGATCCGCCAAAGTCGCCATTTTTTTCCATGGGCCACATTGACTATGTAGGGCACGACGCTAAAATATGTCGCGTTCCCACGCTTATACAGATTTTCTACGATTTTCCGCACCGAAACCACAAGAAACACCGCATGCGACGTATGCTCAGAGTCCGATTTCATTCATCTTCGGGCGGCGGTCCCGGCGGTCCCCACACGCCCGCCAAAGTTAGGTGCATTCCGCAAACCGACCGGCACTTGCTGTATAACCCGTGGTTTTGGTATGGGTGGGGGTACCTCGGTCGACGCTCTCCGCCACATCCGCCAAAGTCGCCATTTTTTTTCCACGGGCCACAAGCGACTATGCAGACACACGACGCCAAAATTTGTCGGTTCCGACGAAGCATGGATTTTCTATGATTTTCCGCACCGAAACCCCTAAAACACCGCCGGACGTGACCCAACGTATGCTCGCAGCAGATTTCGCTCATATTCAGCATGCAGTCCCCGGCGGGTCCCCTCACGCTACCGCCAAAACTTGGCTGCATTCGCAAACCGTGACTGCACTTGCCGTGCAACCCGATGGTTTCGTATGAGCGAAGGGACCTCGGTCGCACATCTCTCCGTCAGATCCGCCAAAGTCGCCATTTTTTGCACGGGCCATAGTGACTATGCAGACACGCGACGCCAAAATTTGTCGCTGCTCGACACTATACGGATTTTCTATGATTTTGCACACCGAAAACCACTAAAACACCGCCCGGACGTGACGCAACATGCGTTCGTAGTCCGATTTCGTTCATCTCGGCGCGGCGGTCCCCGGCGGGTCCCTACACGCGCCGCCAAAAGTTGTGTGCTTTCCGCAAACCGCGATCGCACTTGCGTGCAACCAGTGGTTTCAGATAGCGGAGGGGACCCTCGGTCGACGCCTCTCCGTCCGATCCGCAAAGTCGCCATTTTTTTCCACGGGCCACAAAGGACTATGCAGGACACGACGCCAAAATTTGTCGCGTTTCTAATGTAGTACGGATTTTCTCATGATTTTCCGCACCGAAACCCCTAAAACACTACCCGGATGTGATGCAACGTATGCTCAGAGTCCGATTTCATTCATCTTCGGCGCGGTCCCCGGCGGTTTCCACACGCCACGCCAAAGTTGGCTGCATTCCGCAAACCGCGACTGCACTTTGCCGTGCAACCCGTGATTTCGTTGATGGGCGAGGGACCTCGGTCGACGCCCTCCGCCGATCCGCCAAAGTCGCCATTTTTTTCCACGGGCCACAAGTGACTATGCAGACATGCACGCCAAATTTGTCGCGCTTCGATGCGTAAGGATTTTCTATGATTTCCACACCGAAAACCCTTAAACACGGGCCGGACGTGACGCAACGGCGCTCAGAGTCCGATTTCGCTTCATCTCGGCGCGTTGCCCCGGACGGGTCCCCACACGCGCTGCCAAAACTTGGGTGCATTCTCGCAAACCGCGACCGGCACTTGCTATGCAACCCGTGGTTTCGGTATGGGTGGAGGGACCTCGGTCGACATCTCCGCCGTCGATCCGCCAAAGTCGCCATTTTTTCCACGGGCCACATTGACCATGTAGGGCACGCATGCCAAAATATATCATGTTCCCACGCTTATACAGATTTTTACGATTTTCAGACCGAAACCACAAAAACACCGCCTGACGTGATGCAACGTATGCGTCAGAGTCCGATTTCGCTTTCATATCCGGAGGCGGTCCCGGCGGGTCCCCACACGCCACGCCAAAAGTTGGGTGCATTCCGCAAACCGCACTCACACTTGCCGCATAACCCGGTGGTTTCGGTATGCGCGAGGGGACCTCGGTCGACGCCTCTCCGCCGTGATCCGCCAAAGTCGCCATTTTTTTCCACGGGCCACAAGGACTATGCAGGACACGACGCCAAAATTTGTCGTGTTCCGACGCTGACGAATTTTCTATGATTTTCCGCACCGAAACCCCTTAAACACCGCCTCGACGTGACGAACGCGGCGCTCAGAGTCCGATTTCGCTCATCTTCGCGCGGCGGTCCCTCGCGGGTCCCTACACGTGCGCCAAAAGTTGGTTGCATTCCGCAAACCGCACTCACACTTGCTGCATAACCCGGTGGTTTCGTGATGGGTGGAGGGACCTCGATCAGACGCTCTCCGTCAGATCCACCAAAGTCGCCATTTTTTTTCCACGGGCCACAAGGACTATGCAGGCATGCATGCCAAAATTTGTCGCGTTCGATGCTTTACGGATTTAGTATGATTTCCGACCGAAACCCTTAAACACCGCCCGGACGTGACGCAGTGCGCTCTAGTCCGATTGCTTATCTTCGCGCGGCGTCCCCGGGCGTTCTCCCACACGCCGCCAAAAGTTGGGTGCATTCCAAGAAACCGTGACTGCACTTGCCGAGCAACCCTGGTTTCGTATGGGCGGAGGGGACCTCGGTCGACGCGCCTTCCATCGATCCGCCAAGTCGCCATTTTTTTCCACAGCCACAGCATATGCAGGCACGCGACACCAAAATTTCCCTTGTTTCGACGCAGACGGATTTTCTATAATTTCCGCACCGAAACCACTAAAACATTGCCCGGACGTGACGCAACGTGCGCTCAGAGTCCGATTTGTTCATCTCTCGGCGGCTGTCCCGGGCGGGTCCCTACACGGCCGCCAAAGTTGGGTGCATTCCGAAACCACACCGGCACTTGTCAGGCAACCCGGTGGTTTCGTATGTGCGGAGGGGACCCGGTCGACGCTCTCCGTCAGATCCGCCAAAGTTGCTCATTTTTTTTCCACGGGCCACAAGCGACTTGCAGTGGCACGACGCCAAAAATTGTCGCGTTCGACGCCAGTATGGATTTTCTATGATTTTCCGCACCAAAACCCCTAGAACACTGCTCGACGTGACGCAACGTGCGCTCAGAGTCCGATTGCTTCATCTTCGGCGCGCGCCGGCAGGGCCTACACACGCCGCCAAAAGATGGGGCATTCCGAAAACCGTGACCGCACTTGCCAGGTAACCCGATGGTTTCGATGAGCGAGGGGACCTCGGTCGACATCTTCCTCGATCCGCCAAAGTCGCCATTTTTGCACGGCCACGGTGACTGCGCAGACACGCGACGCCAAAATTTGTCGCGCTCCGAATCTCAGACGGATTTTCTATGATTTTGGCGATCGAAACCACTAAAACACCGCCCGGACGTGACGCAACGCGGCGCTTGTAGTCCGATTTCATTCATCTCGGCGCGTGCTTCCCGGCGGGTCCCCACACGCTGCCAAAACTTGGTGCATTCCGCAAACCGCACTCGACTTGCTATGCAACCCGGTGGTGTCGGTATGGGCGGAGGGGACCTCGGTCGACATCTCTCCGTCAGATCCGCCAAATCGCCATTTTTTCCACGGGCCACAGGACCATGTAGGCACGACGCTAAAATATGTCGCGCTCCGACGCTATACAGATTTTCTATGATTTTCCGCACCGAAACCACTAAAAACACCGCCGGACGTGACGCAACATGCGCTCAGTCCAATTTCGTTCATCTTCGGCGGCGGTCCTCCGGCGGGTCCCTACATGTGCCGCCAAAGTTGGTTGCATTTCGCCAAACCGCGACTGCACTTGCTGTGGCAACCCGATGGTTTCGTATGGGCGAGGGGACCCTTCGACGCTCCTCCGTCAGATCCGCCAAAGTCGGTCATTTTTTCCACGGGCCACAAGGACTATGCAGGGCACGATGCCAAAATTTGTCGCGTCGATGCTGTATGGATTTTCTATGATTTTCCGCGACCGAAACCCCTAAAACACCGCCCAGCACGTGAGGCAACGTGCTTTCCTAGTCCGATTTCATTCATCTCTAGAGGCGGTCCCCAAGCGATCCCCACACGCTGCCGCCAAAAGTTGGGTGCTTCCGCAAACCGTGACCGGCACTTGTTGTGCAACCCGTGGTTTTCAGTATGTGCGGAGGGACCTCGGTCTTACGCCCTCCGTCAGATCCGCCAAAGTCGCCATTTTTTCCACGGGCCACAAAGTGACTATGCAGACACGACGCCAAAATTTGTCGCTCCGACGACAGACGAATTTTTCTTATTTTCCGCACCGAAACCCCTAAAACACTGCCCGGATGTGACGCAACATGCGTCAGAGTCCAATTTCATTCATCTTCGCGGCGGCGTCCCCAAAGCGGTCCCCACACGCCGCCGCCGAAAGTTGGGTGCATCCCGCAATCCGCGACCGCACTTGCCAGGCAACCCGTGGTTTCGTATGGGCGAGAGGATTTCGTCGACGCCTCCGCCGATCCACCAAAGTCGCCTTTTTTTCCACGGGCCACAGTGACTATGCAGGCACGACGCCAAAACTTGTCGTGGTTTCGACGCTGTATGGATTTTCTATGATTTTCCGTGATCGAAACCCCTTAAACACCGCCCGGACGCGACGCAACGCACGCTCAGAGTCCGACGGTTCATCTTGGCATGTACCGCCGGGCGGGTCCCTCATGCGCTGCCAAAACTTGGCTGCATTCCGCAAACCGTGACCGCACTTGCCGGCAACCCGATGGTTTCAGATGAGTGGAGGGACCTCGGTCGACATCTCCCGCCGATCCGCCAAAGTCGCCATTTTTTGCACGGGCCACAGCTGACTATGCAGACACGACGCCAAAATTTGTCGCGTCCGACGCAGACGGATTTTCTATGATTTTGCACACCGAAACCACTAAAACATCGCCCGGACGTGACGAATGTGCGTCAGAGTCCGATTTCGCTTATCTCGAAGCGCAGCGGTCTCCGGGGTCCCCACACGCCGCCAAAGTTGCGTTTCCGACAAACCGACTGCACTTGCTATGCAACCCGGTGGTTTCAGATAAAGCGGAGGGGACCTCGTCAGATGTCTCCCATCGATCCGCCAAAGTCGCCATTTTTTTCCACGGGCCATGCGACTATGCAGACACGACGCTAAAATTTGTCGCTGCTCCAACGCAGACGGATTTTCTATGATTTTCCGCACCAAAACCCCTAAAACACGCCCGGATGTGATGCAACATGCGTCAGAGTCCGATTTATTCATCTCCGCGCGGCGTCCCCGGTGGTTCCCCACACGCCGCCAAAAGTTGGCTGCATTCCGCAAACCGCGACTGCACTTGCAGTGCAACCCGTGGTTTTGGTATGGGCGAGGGGACCCTGGTCATACGCCTCCGCCGTGATACGCCAAAGTCGCCATTTTTTTTCCACGGGCCACAAGTGACTATGCAGACACGACGCCAAAATTTGTCTCTGCTCCGATGTCAGTAAGGATTTTCTATGATTTTCCACACCGAAACCCCTAAAACACTACCCGGACGGAAGCAACGTATGCTCAGAGTCCGATTTTGTTCATCTCGGGCGTTGCCCCGGCGGGTCCCCACACGCGCCGCCAAAACTTGGGTGCATTCCGCAAACCGCGACCGGCACTTGCTATGCAACCCGGTGGTTTCAGTGATGGGTGGAGGGGACCCTCGTCGACATCTCCGCCGTCAGATCCGCCAAAGTCGCCATTTTTGTTCCATGGGCCACATTGACCATGTAGGGCACGACGCCAAAATATGTCGCGCTCCCACGCTTATACGATTTTCTACGATTTTCCGTGATCGAAACCACAAGAAACACCGCCGGACGTGACGCAACGCGCGCTCAGAGTCCGATTTCGCTCATCTTCGGGCGGCGGTCCCCGAGCGGTCCCCACACGGCTGCCAAAGTTTGTGCATTCCGCAAACCGACCGGCACTTGCTGCAGACAACCCGTGGTTTCTGATATGCGGGGACCCTCGTCAGACGCCTCCGTCAGATCCGCAAAGTCGCTCATTTTTTGTCCACGGGCCACAGTGACCATGCAGGACACGCACGCCAAAATTTGTCGTGTTCCGACGAAGTATGGATTTTCTATGATTTTCCGCACCGAAAACCCCTAAAACACTTCCCGGACGTGACGCAACGTGCGTTCGCAGTGTGATTTCGTTCATATCTAGCATGCAGTCCCCGCGGGTCCCCACGCGCTGCAAAACTTGGCTGCATTCCGCAAACCGCGACTGGCACTTTGCAGGTAACCCGATGGTTTCAAGATGAGCGGAAGGGACCTCGGCGACATCTTCCGATCCGCCAAAGTCGCCATTTTTTTGCACGGGCCATAGTGACTATGCAGACACGACGCTAAAATTTGTCGCGTTCGACACAGACGGATTTTTATGATTTTGCACACCGAAAACCACTAAAACACCGCCCGGACGTGACGCAACATGAGTTCAGAGTCCGATTTCGTTCATCTCGGCGCGGCGGTCCCCGGGCGGGTCCCCACACGCCGCCAAAAGTTGTGTGCTTCCGACAAACCGCGACTGCACTTGCTGGCAACCCGGTGGTTTTGGTATGCGCGAGGGGACCCTGGTCGACGCCCTCCGCCGTGATCCGCCAAAGTCGCCATTTTTTTCCACGGGCCATAGTGACCATGCAGGACACGACGCCAAAATTTGTCGCTCCAACGTAGTACGGATTTTCTGTGATTTTCCGCACCGAAACCCCTAAAACACCGCCCGGATGTGATGCAACGGCATTCAGAGTCCGATTATTCATCTCGCCAGCGGTCCCCGGCGATTTCCACACGCTACGCTAAAAGTTGGCTGCATTCCGCAAACCGTGACCGCACTTGCTATGCAACCCGGTGATTTTGGTATAGGGGACCTCGGTCGACGCTCTCCGCCAGATCCGCCAAAGTCGCCATTTTTTTCCACGGACACAAGGACTATGCAGTGACACGACGCCTAAATTTGCCGCTGTTCGATGCCGTAAGGATTTTCTATGATTTCCACACCGAAAACCCCTAAAACACCGCCGTGACGTGACGCAACGCGCTCGAGTCCGATTTCGCTCATCTTCGGCGGTGTGCCCCGGACGGGTCCCCACACGCGTTCCAAAACTTGGGTGCATTCTGCAAAACCGCACCGCACTTGCTATGCAACCCGGTGGTTTCGGTATGGGTGGAGGGGACCTCGTACATCTCCGCCGATCCGCCAAAGTCGCCATTTTTTCCACGGGCCACAAAGTGACTATGCAGGACATGCACGCCTAAATTTGTCGCTTCGATGTCTGTAAGGATTTTCTATGATTTCCCACACCGAAACCCCTAAACACGCCCGGACGCGGACGCAACATGCGCTCAGAGTCCGATTTCGCTCATCTTCGGGCGTCGCTTCCCGGACGGGTCCCTACACACGCGCCAAAACTTGGGTGCATTCTCGCAAACCGCGACCGCACTTGCTATGCAACCCGGTGGTTTCGTATGGGTGAGGGACCTCGGTCGACATCTCTCCGTCAGATCCGCCAAAGTCGCCAATTTTTTCCACGGGCCACATTGACTATGTAGGGCACGCATGCCAAAATATGTCATGTTCCCACGCTTATACAGATTTTTTACGATTTTCGACCGAAACCACAAAAACACCGCCCAGACGTGATGCAACGTATGTTCAGAGTCCGATTTCGTTCATATTCGAGGCGGTCCCCGGCGGGTCCCCACACGCCACGCTAAAAGTTGTGCATTCGCAAACCGCACTCACACTTGCCGTGACAACCCGGTGGTTTCGTGATGGGCGAGGGGACCCTTGGTCGCACGCTTCCGTCGATCCGCCAAAGTCGCCATTTTTTTCCACGGGCCACGCGACTATGCAGACACGCGACGCCAAAATTTGTCGGTTCGACGCTTGCACGAATTTTCTATGATTTTCCGCACCGAAACCCCTAAAACATCGCCCGGAAGTGACGCAACGCGGCGCTCAGAGTCCGATTTCGCTCATCTTCGGCGCGGTCCCCGGCGGGTCCCCACACGCCGCTGCAAAAGTTGGTTGCATTCCACAAACCGCACTCACACTTGCCGTGTACAACCCGGTGGTTTCGTATGGGTGGAGGGGACCTCGATCGTGACGCTCCGCCGTGATCCACCAAAGTCGCCATTTTTTTTCCACGGGCCACAAGTGACTATGCAGGCATGCATGCCAAAATTTGTCGCTCCGATGCTTTACGGATTTAGTATGATTTCCGCACCGAAACCCCTAAACACCGCTCGGACGCGGACGCAGTGCGCTCCAAGTCCGATTGTTCATCTTCGGCGCGGCGGTCACCGGGCGGCCCCCACGCTACGCCAAAGTTGGGTGCATTCCAAGAAACCGTGACTGCACTTGCCGAGCAACCCTGGTTTCGTATAGCGAGGGGACCTCGGTCAGACGCCTTTCCATCGTGATCCGCCAAGTCGCCATTTTTTTTCCACAGCCACAGCATATGCAGGCACGACACCAAAATTTCCCTTTGTTTCGACGTCAGACGGATTTTCTATAATTTTCCGCGACCGAAACCACTAAAACATTGCCCGGACGTGACGCAACGCGCGTCAGAGTCCGATTTTGTTCATCTTCGCGGCTGCCCCGGGCGGGTCCCCACACGGGCTGCCAAAAGTTGTGCATTCCGCAAACCACACCGGCACTTGCAGTGCAACCCGTGGTTTCGTGATGTGCGGAGGGGACCTCGGTCGACGCCTTCCGCCGTGATCCGCCAAAGTTGTTTATTTTTTTCCACGGGCCACAAGGACTTTGCAGGCACGCGACGCTAAAAATTGTCGCGTTCGACGCCGTATGGATTTTCTATGATTTTCCGCACTAAAAACCCCTAAAACACCGCTTCGACGCGACGCAACGCGCTCAGAGTCCGATTTCGTTTCATCTTCGGCGCGGCGCCCGGCAGGGCCCCACACGCGCCGCCAAAAGATGGGGGCATTCCGAAAACCGCGACTGCACTTGCAGGTAACCCGATGGTTTCGATGAGCGAGGGGACCTCGGTCGCGACATCTCTCCGCCGATCCGCCAAAGTCGCCATTTTTGCACGGGCCACGGTGACTATGCAGGACACGACGCTAAAATTTGTCGCGTTCCGACATCAGACGGATTTTCTATGATTTTGCGATCGAAACCACTAAACATCGCCGGACGTGACGCAACGGCGCGCTCAGAGTCCGATTTCATTCATCTCGGCGTGCTCCCGGCGGGTCCCCACACGCCGCCAAAACTTGGGTGCATTCGCAAACCGCACTCGACATGCTATGCAACCCGGTGGTTTCGATAGGCGGAGGGGACCTCGGTCGCAGACATCTCCGTCGATCCGCCAAATCGCCATTTTTTTCCACGGGCCACAGGACTATGTAGGGCACGACGCTAAAAATATGTCGCGTCCGACGCTTATACAGATTTTCTATGATTTTCCGCACCGAAACCACTAAAACATCGCCCGGACGTGACGCAACATGCGCTCAGAGTCCAATTTCGTTCATCTTCGCGCGGTCCCCGTAAGGGTCCCTACATGTGCTGCCAAAAGTTGGTTGCATTTCGTCAAACCGCACTAGCACTTTGCTGTGCAACCCGATGGTTTCGTATGGGCGGAGGGGACCTCTGTCGACGCTCCTCCGTCAGATCCGCCAAAGTCGCCATTTTTTTCCACGGGCCACGTGACTATGCAGGCA
>JAHHZJ010006293.1:0-10292 GCA_021437245.1 Aegilops speltoides | reverse complement strand
GCAAGAGCAATAGTTGGCGAGACGACTATGTGACACACATTGATATAGATCAATATGATGAAGATCATGGTGTCGTCGCGTAACGATAAAGATCATGACAAGATTTTGAGATGGAGATCAAAGGCAAGATGATCATGGCCATATCATGTCACATATTTTGATTGCATATGATGTTTATCTCGTTATACATCTTATTTTGTTTTGATTGACGGTAGCATTATAAGATGATCTCTCACTAATTATCAAGAAGTGTTCTCCCGAGTATGCACTGCTGCAAAGTTCGTCGTGCCTGCACACCACGTGATGATCGGGTGTGATAAGCTCTACGTCCATCTACAACGGGTGCAAGCCAGTTTTGCACACGCGGAATACTCAGGTTAAACTTGACGAGCCTAGCATATGCAGATATGGCCTCGAAGCACGGAGACCGAAAGGTCGAGCGTGAATCATATAGTAGATATGATCAACATAGTGATGTTCACCATTGAAAACTACTCCATCTCACGTGATGATCGGTTATGGTTTAGTTGATTTGGATCACGGATCACTTAGATGACTAGAGAGATGTCTGCTCAAGTGGAGTTCTTAAGTAATATGATTAATTGAACTTAAATTTATCATGAACTTAGTCCTGATAGTATTTTGCAAATTATGTTGTAGATCAATAGCTCGCGTTGTTGTTTTCATTTGTTTATTTTTGATATGTTCCTAGAGAAAATTGTGTTGAAAGATGTTAGTGGCAATGATGCGGATTGGATCCGTGATCTGAGGTTTATCCTCATTGTCGCACGTAAGAATTATGTCCTTAATGCACCGCTAGGTGACAAACCTATTGCAGGAGCGTATGCACGTTATGAACGCTTGGCTAGCTCAAAAGATGACTACTTGATAGTTTAGTGCACCATGCTTAAACGGCTTAGAATCGGGACTTCAAAGACGTTTTGAACGCATGGACCATATGAGATGTTCCAGAGTTGAAGTTAATATTTCAAGAAATATCCGAGTTGAGAGATATGAAGTCTCCAACAAGTTCTAAAGCTAAAAGATGGAGGAGAATCGCTCAACTAGTGAGCATGTGCTCGATTGTCCGGGTACTTCAATCGCTTGAATCAAGTGGGAGTTAATCTTCCGATAAGACAGAATTTTCTAGTCACCATCACTAAGTTACTAGAACTTCGTGATGAACTATAGTATGCAAGGGATGACGAAACGATTCTCGAGCTCTTCGTGATGTTGAAATCGACGAAGGTAGAAATCAAGAAAAGACCATCAAGTGTTGATGATTGACAAACCACTAGTTTCAAGAGAAGGGCAAAGGGAAAGAAAGGAACTTCAAGTGGAAAGACAAGCAAGTTGTCACTCCTCGGAAGAAGCCCAAAGCTGGACCATAGCCTAAACCGAAAGTGTTTAAATCGCAAAGGAAATGGTCACCGAAGTGAAAATGCCCAATATTTGGTGGATAAGAAGGATGGCAAAGTGAACAAGGGTATATTTGATATACAAATTATTGATGTGTGCCTTACTAGTGTTTATAGTAGCCCCTAAGTATTTGATACTTGTTCGTTGTTAAGATTAGTAATTCAAACAGAGTTACGTATCAAACAGAGACTAGTTGAAGGGAAAGTGACATGAGTGTTGGAAGTAGTTCCAAGATTGATATGATCATCATCGCACACTCCTTATACTTTCGGGATTAGTGTTAAACCTAAATAAATGTTATTTGGCGCTATGCTGAGCATGAATATGATTTGATCATGTTTATTGCAATACGGTTATTCATTTAAAATCAAAGAATAATTGTTGTTCTATTTACATGAATAAAACCTTCAATGGTCATACACCCAATGAAAATAGTTTGTTGGATCTCGATCGTAGGATACACATATTCATAATATTGAGGCCAAAAGATGCAAAGTTAATAATGATAGTGCAACTTATTTGTGGCACGCCGCTTGGGTCATATTAGTGTAAAGCGATGAAGAAACTCCATAAAGATGGATTTTCGAATCACTTGGTTATGAATCATTTGATGCTTGTGAACCGTGGCTTTTGGGCAAGATGACTAAAACTACGCTTCGAACAATGGAATGAGCTACCGACTTATTGGAAATAATACATACCGATGTATGCACCAATGAGTATGAAGGCTCGTGCAAGTATCGTTATTTTCGACCTTCAAAGATGATTTGAGCAGATATGGGTATATCTACTTGATGAAACATAAGTCTGAAATAGTTGAAAGGTTCAAAGAATTTTAGAGTGAAGTGGAAAATCATCGTAACAAGAAAATAAAGTTTCGCGATCTGATCGGAGAGGAATATTTGAGTTACGAGTTTGGTCTTCAATTAAAACAATGTGGAATAGTTTCACAGCCACGCCACCGAACACCACAACGTTATGGTGTGTCCGAACGTCAGAATCAGACTTTATTGGATATGGTGCGATCTATGATGTCTCTTATTGATTTACCAATATTGTTTTGGGGTTATGCATTAGAGACAGCTGCATTCACATTAAAAGGGCACCATCTAAACTGCTGAGACGACAACATATGAACTGTGGTTTAGCAGAAACCCAAGTTGTCGCTTTTAAAGTTTGGGGCTGCATGCTTATGTGAAAAAGTTTCATCCCGATAAGCTCGAACCCAAATCGGAGAAGTGCTTCTTCATAGAATACCCAAAGGAAATAGTTGGGTACACCTTCTATCACAGATCCAAAGGCAAGATATTCATTGGATCCTTTCTAGAGAAGGAGTTTTCTCGAAAGAAGTGAGGGAGGAAAGTAGAACTTGATGAGGTAATGCACTGCTCCCTTATTGGAAAGTAGTTCATCACGTAAATCAGTTCCTATGACAAATACACCAATTAGTGAGGAAGCTAATGATATTGATCATGAAACTTCAGATCAAGTTACTACGTAACCTCGTAGGTCTTCCGAGTAAGATCCGCACTGAGTGGTGTAGTAATCATGTTCGAAGTCATGTTACTAGACCATGATGAACCTACGAACTATGAGGAAGCGATGATGAGCCCAGATTCCGCTAAATGGCTCGAGGCCATAAAATCTGAGATATGATCCATGTATGAGAACAAAGTATGGATTTTGATTGACTTGCTCGATGATCGCAAGCCATGTTAAATAAATGGATCTTCAAGAGGAAGACGGACACGATAGTAGTATTACTATCTACCAAGCTCGACTTGTTGCAAAGGTTTTCAACAAGTTCAAGGTGTTGAATATGATGAGATTTTCTCACTCGATCGATGCTTAAGTCTGTCTCGAATCATGTTAGCAATTCCACATTTTATGAAATCTGGAAAATGGATGTCAAAACTGCATTCCTTAATGGATTTATTAAAGAAGAGTTGTATATGATGCAACCGAAGGTTTTGTCAATCCTAAAGGTGCTAACAAAATGTGCAAGCTCCAAAGATCCATCTATGGATTGTGCAAGCATCTCGAGTTGAATATACGCTTGATAAGTTGATCAAAGCATATAGTTTTATATGGACTTACGATGAAGCCCGATTTACAATAAAGTGAGTGGGAGCACTACAGCCTTTCCGATTAGTATATGAGTGACATATTGTTGATCGAAATGATGTAGAACTTTTTGCAAAGCATAAAAGGTGTGTTTTAAAGGAGTTCTTTAAAAGAAAAGACCTCAAGAAAAGCTACTTAATATTGAGCATCAAGATCTATTGAGATAGATCAAGACGCTTGATAAGTTTTTCAATGAGTACATACCTTGGCAAGATTTTGAAATAGTTCAAATGGAACAATAAAGAAATAGTTCTTGCTCAGATGGCAAAGGTATGAAATTGAGTAAGACTCAAATCCCACCACAAGCAGTAAAATAGAAAGAGAATGAAAAGTCATTCCCTATGCCCTCACCATAGGTTCTATAAAGTATGCTATGCTATGTACCTGCACTCTATTGTATACCTTGCTCTAAATTTGGCAAGGAGGTACAATAGTGATCTAGGAGTAGATCATCGACATTGGTCAAGAATATCCTTAGTAAGGACTAAGGAGATGTTTCTCGATTATGGAGGTGATAAAGAGTTTGTTGTAAAAGTTACATCAGGCAAACTTTACACTAATCCGATGACTCTAAGTCTCAACCTCGATACATATTGAAAGTGGGAGCAATTAGCTAGAGTAGCTCCGCAAGAGCATTGTTGACATAGAATATTTGTAAATACATACGGCTCAATATGATGTAATCTGCTGACTAAACATCTCTCACAAGCAAAACATGATCATACCTTAGTACTCTTTGGGTGTTAATCACATAGTGATGTGAACAAACCTTTGGGTGTTGATCACATGATGATGTGAACTATGGGTATTAATCATATACGATATGAATATTGGTGTTAAATCACATGGCGATGTGAACTAGATTATTGACTTTAGTGCAAGTGGGAGATCAAGGAAGTATGCCCTAGAGGCAATAATAAAGTTATTATTTATTTCTTATATCATGATAAATGTTTATTATTCATGCTAGAATTGTATTAATCGGAAACATAATACATGTGTGAATATATGGACAAACAGAGTGTCACTAGTATGCCTCTACTTGAGTAGCTTGTTAATCAAAGATGGTTATGTTTCCTAACCATGGACAAAGAGTTGTTATTTGATTAATGGGATCACATCATTAGTTGAATGATCTGATTGACATGACCCATTCCGTTAGCTTAGCACCATCGCTTAGTATGTTGCTATTGCCCTTCATGACTTATACATGTTCCTATGACTATGAGATTATGCAACTCCTGCTTACGGAGGAACACTTTGTGTCCTACCAAACGCCACAACGAATCGGGTGATTATAAAGGTGCTACGTGTTTCCGGGTTATGTGGGTTGGATAATTCGAGATTAGGATTTGTCATCCGATTGTCTGGAGAGGTATCTCTGGGCCTCTCGTAATACTCATCACCTAAGCCTTGCAAGCATGTAACTAATGAGTTAGTTATGAGATGATGTATTACGGAAAGAGACTTGCGTAACAAGATTGAACTAGGTATTGATACCGACGATCAATCTCTGCAAGTAAATATCGATGACAAAGGGAACAACGATGTTGTTATGCATTGACCGATAAAGATCTTCAGAGAATATGCAGGAGCCAATATGGGCATCCAGGTCCCGCTTATTGGTTATTGACCAAGAATAGTTCTAGGTCATGTCTACATAGTTCTCGAACCCGTAGGGTCCGGACGCTTAAGGTTTCAATGATGCTTATATTATGAGTTTATGAGTTTTGATCTACCAAGGAGTTCGGAGTCCCGGATGAGATCAGGGACATGACGAGGAGTCTCAAATGGTCGAGACGAAAGATCGATATATTGGACGACTATATTCGGAGTTCGGAAAGGTTCCGAGTGATTCGGTATTTTTCGGAGTACCGGAGAGTTACGGAATTCGCCGGAGAAGTATTGGGCCCTTATTGGCCGGGAAAGAGAGAGGGTCCCTAGGGCAGGCCCGGCGCTTCCAAGGCCTAGTCCGAATTGACTAGGGGGCCGCACCCTCCTTCCTTCCCTTCTTCTTCCCCTTCCTAGTCTCCTACTCCTACTACATGGAAGGACCCCTAGTTGAAGAAAGGGGAATCCTACCCCTGGGAGTAGGACTCCCATGGCGCCCCTCCAGGGCCGGCCTCCTCCTCCTCCCTTTTATGTAGGGGGGGCACCCCATAGACACAAGTTGATCACGGATCGCCTTAGCCGCAGCGGTGCCCCCTCCACCATATTCCACTCGGCATATCGGAGTTTAGACGGCCCCGTAGAACATCATCATCGCACCACGCCGTCAGGCCGACGGAACTCATCTCCGGCTTTGCTGGATCGATTGGGACCCATCGAGCTGAACGTGTGAACTCGGAGGTGCCGGACGCTCGACTTGGATCGGTCGGATCGTGAAGACGCAAACATCAATTGTCATAACGCTCCGCTTACTTCACGAGGGTACGAAAATATCTCCCTCGGCTATATCATCACCATGATATTGGAGCGTAGGATTTTTTGAAATTACTATCCCCCAACAACGCCAACACAACTAACAAGGTAACCACTATAATGCTTGAACACCCCACTTAGCCATAGAATTATATAATTTTAATTTCGGAAGCCCTAGTATTCGAAGATCTCGCATTCACCCGGGCCGACAAAGCCGTTCCCTAAGCGCATAAGTCTTTAGGGACTAAAACCTAACAAATCTCTCACCCTATCATGACGGCGCTTAGCTTTCCACCGAGGTGCTCAACCCACCAACCGGGCACAATCCAGGGCCCAAATTTACCTTAGCCAATATAACGGAATGTAAGGTACCAAAACATAGGAGCCGGGCAAACCCAACTATTGACCCAAGACATGATTCGAGCCGATGCATATAATGCTATGTTCCCGACTTGGAAAGTGTTCGACTTATGACACCATATTTTGGGGAACTTAAGCCCTGTGTATTTGGCAAGCACTAAAGCGCAGATGCAACATGTCATAAGTGCATATATGATAAAATAGGAATGCAATAATAGGCAAAGTTGTGCATTGTTTATTAAAAAAGTCGTAAAAGGAACGATAAAAAGGAGAAGGGCAAGGGACTATTTGACATGTCGCCTCCGTGAGCGGTTGGATGATATGAAAACAAGTATACCGCTTCAATAGAGACCACCGACACTGACGAAGGCCCTTTCCTTGTGATCGTATTCGCAATTTACCCCGGATAGGGCTTATTGAGAGGGAGTCCCGAAAGTAAGAGAAAAAAGAAGAATGACACAATTGGGAGCCCCCGTGCGGTTGAGTCGCATTCGGCTCGCCAGGGTTGGCCCCTCCCCTATGCCCATGGTATTTCCAGAGCGTAATTATTACCCAGGTACAGGTTTCAAATTTCGCGAGGGTGGGTTAGCCGATTCGCGGCTCGAACGCCAGCGGTCTTGTTGGGTTACCCGACGCTTTTGAGGTGTCCGCCGAATACCGGACTCGAAATTGCCTTAAGAGGTGCTTTGTACTTCCGAGAGCCCGATGTCCTCCGCTCGGAGGGGCGCTCGTGTTTCCGCTGACCGTAATGACTTCGAGGGCCCGGAATTTGAGCTTGAGGTATACGAGTGCAGCACCGCATTGAACTTTGCAAATGCGGTTCGCCCAAGCAAAGGATGATAGCCGCGAATGAGACTATGTCAAGATTAACTCCCGGGCCGGGATCCGACCCGGTCCCAAAGGGTTTTACACTGGACGCTTTGAAGGTCGCTTTGTGGGTTTAATCCTTGAGGGTCTATGCCCATCTTGGACCGACCCGAAAAGAAAGTTCAGGCCGCCGCCCATCGGACTCTAGTGAGGTGAATCCGACATTGGGTCTAGAACCACGCGCGAATCCCCATGGGGATGCGTGGGTGGTCCTTCGATCAAAAGTGATCGGGCAGGAGGACCACGATTGAACTTTGGGGCGACGCTCCATCGATATACGCCCCTGGTGCACGCCGCCCCGGGTATGGGGTTAGATATCATGTTCATCGACCGCACTTGTGGGGGAAACCCTTCGCTCTATTGTTCGGGCGGCGGTCTCTCCTCATCTTCGCCAGCCCCTTGTCATTGTTTTCGCGTTAACTTGTCCCGCTGAACACCCAACAACCCATTGGGGATTGGCTGGTTTTTCGGGTGCCGTATCCGCACGAGCGAGATTCGGTCCAAATTGACGGGCCCGAGTATTTTTTTGAATGGCTTTTTCCCGACCGGTTTAGAGCCTCCACGCATTACCCGATCTCGATTTCGCCGAATGGGCGTTTTGTTGTTGCGACGCCGACCGCCATTGGTGTCCTTGGTATCCAATTACGGGCTTTGGTCATGTTGTTACTAAAGGCAGCCATATCCTTCCGCCGGTTTAGTCATAAGTGTTGTGAGGGCTGCCATGGATTTCGGATTTTCCGCCCTAGGTGCCGGGCAAGCCACCCATGATGTTGTGTTTGAAGGTGCAAGGGCCTCGTCCGGACAAGATGATTTGATTTTTCTTGGTTAGGAACCGGGTTCAGAATTGTCCGCCGATTCTTCCGCGCTGAATTATGTGGCTTAGGTCATCCGCCCGTGGTCGCAACAAGTGTCCCGGAAGGTCGAGGAATGGCTTCCGTGTCTTCCCAACAACCGAGACTCCCGCAAGCGTTAAGCCAATGGCCCGCTAGTCCTTGCTTGAGGGGAGGTATTTGATGGGCGGTAGATCACAACGGGCCATGTGGATATGGAGGAGATAGTCCTCGATCCGCATCACCGGATCTATTGTGCCATCGATGACTCAATGTTTTGGGTTTGAAACCCTTGGGATTTGATGATCCATCACTTCCGGAAGCATAGTGGGTGGCGCTCAGATATTATATCACGACGCAGCTCAAATGAGCTTTGTCTACTATGTTCGCCCCCGAATTGATATCCCGGACGTTATCATCACGATCATCGCCCCGATCCGTAGATCGATCTTGTTTGCCTTGCCTTGTCCTCGAGTATATCCCGCAGTTCGGCGATTTTCCGCCGCTTTGGTATTTTTTGAGCGGCCGGTGTGGCTTGAGGAAGAGGTTTGGGCCCGCCACGAGGTGGCCGGCCGGCCGATATGCGCTGGTGATGCAGGAGGTGCTTCCTCCCTAATCGGGTAGCATCCCACGCTTTGGGTAGTTTGGGGGCCTCCAAGTTCATACTCTTCCCGCAAGGACTTACCATCCCCGGCTAGCAAGTCTTGGTCACCTTAAGTGCCGCTTTTTTTTGAGGGCTCCGGGCTATAAGCCCGGCTTGAAACGCCTTTGTTCGACGGGATCCTCAGACCAAAATTGCTTGGGCCGAGGCTTGCCTGCCTTCGGAGGGAGGCATATAATTATCGCCCTCACCCTTCCCCCGCCTCTCATGAGGGCTGGCTTCTCCATCCCCCGCCAATCCCGGAGGGGGGTTTTTCACCGCCCGGGGTGTTATTGTCTCGCCGGAATCACCGCTTTTTGCTATGGTAGGATTTAAGAGGCGCCACCACGCCGGGCGCTAGGCTGTTTCTTGGAGGGGTCGTTCTTGTTCCCCGCCATTCCCATCCTTTGGGATGTCCACCATGTAAATGTCGATGACGAGGTGGCCTTCCAAAGGCCTTTAGGTGGGTTTTTTTGGTCGCTTATCGATCCATACCATCGATGTCTTCGAGTCGTTCAGCATGTCGTTAAGCCATCGAAAGGGCAACGGGGGGTGGTGGGGTTGAATTTCTTCGCCGTCAATCCCAACCGCCCCGACCATAATCCGCCAGGTTTCCGAAAAGAGATACACTTTAGCTTCAGATGTCACCGGGGCGAAAAAAGATGTCCGCAGGGAACTCCATGATCGGGCGCCAATCGATTGAAAGGGGGCGCGAAGGGGAGTCCGCACCTTGGAGTCACGAAGCCACAAAGGAAAGGGGGTATTCCCTATCGCCAGAGGTAGAGCCCCGAGGCGTGTCCAGCCACCCATCTCGACGGGGCACCCCCGGCTAAGGGCCGGAGCGACACTTGTGCGTCCCTTGGCATCCCGACAAGAGCTAGATCATGCCCATCGTGATGGGCGGGCGGTTTGGCGGGCTCAAACTCACAAAGATCAAGTCTCCGCGACGCCAACCGATAGTTCAAACTTCCAAACTGAGCTGATGGCCGGGCGAGCTTAATTGTTCCAATTAAGCGAAGTTGCACAGCAAAGCCCCAATAAAGATCCGCTTAGGGAGAAAAGTCTCACCGACCGCATCGTTGTTGATGATCGGGAGCCATCGGCCTAAAGGTGACGAACGAGGAACTCTCAATGAAAGCACCAATGTCGGTCAAAACTAGCGGATCCCGGTAGGGGGTCCCAACGGTTCGGGCGGATGGTAACATGAGACAAGGGACACGATTTTTACCTGTTCGGCCCTCTCGATGGAGGTAAAACCCTCCCGCTGATTAATATTGATGATATGGGTAGTACAAGAGTAGATATACCACGAGATCAAAGAGGCTAAACCCTAGAAGCTAGCCATGGTATGATTGTTGTTCCCCTATGGATTAAAACCTCCGGTATATAGACACCGAGAGGGCTAGGGTTACACGAGCGTTACAATGGTAGGAGATCTACATATCCAGACGCCAAGCTTCCTTCCACGCCAAGGAAAGTCCCATCCACACGGACGGAGTCTTCAATCTTGTATCTTCGAGTCTAGGAGTCCACCAAAGATGATAGTTCGCTAACACCCCTAGTCCAGACTCCTCACCCTGTGACTTGCAATTGGGTCCCATCCACGCTACTAAAAAGTAAACTTGATGAGT